>JAMPIV010006524.1:0-60000 GCA_024509875.1 Oreohelix idahoensis
AAGAAACAAATGAACGAAATCTGTAATTCATCAGGGTAAAAAAACAACACAATTACAATAGTTAGGCCATGCCTGCTGAATAGGAGAAGATCGGATACCATGACAAATATGGGAAATCATGAGCCGGGGATCCAGACCTCCAGGATGACTCAGAGTTTGCTGGAAGGACAACATCAGACAATCCATGAAGGGCTGAGGACTGGATTGGAACCAGGCCAAAAGGAAGACAGCCGATAGGATTGTAAGGCGCTCTCTCTGGCAAGCCTCTACACCCCAAGGTAGAAGAGAAACGACTAAGTAAGTAAAAAAATAGGCACTGTTGCCTATTTACACTTCTGCCATGCAATAATACAATTTTGAAAGTATTTTCACATTAACATGTTTTTGACAAACAGTAAATAGTTAATATTAACACTGCATTCACTAATGTAACACATGCATACATAGAGAGAATTAGAGAGAGAGAGTGAGAGACATGAAGAAATGAAGAAAAAGATGGGAACACGTACAAGTTAATCTCTGCACTCCCTCTGTTGATGGCCTCTTGTGTCTTGTTAGTGATGTTGAACTGAAGTAGCTGCGGAGGCTTCACAGTAGAGGCTGCAGTCCCAAGCTCCTGGTTTCTCCCACTGGTGACAACAGTACAGTAAAATAACAAACTCTGCAAACAGCAGCAGACTACAGTTTAATTAAATAAAAACAAGTTTGTTTCACATCAAAAGTTCTGGTTTTTGCTCTTGTGAAATCATGAGGTCCCACATTGTCAATTTTAGTAGGGTTTACTGGACATTTGTTCCACTTTTAACTCTTTATTTGACATTACTAATGTGTAAAAAGTAATGAGTAAATATTAACCTAACAACCTAAGCTTCACATCTTTCCACCATTTTTTTTCACCATAACAAGAATGAAGAATCTTAACTTTTACAATGATGGTTGATAAAGTTACAGAAATGTGCTGTGATGGTTGTAAACCTATAGAAATGTGCTTTGATGGTTGATAAAGTTATAGAAATGTGCTGTGATTGTTAAAACTGCAAAGGTTAAAAAAAAACAAAAAAACACACACACACAGACAACTTTTCCATTCATTCTATTTACAATAACTGAACAGGAGGGATGATGCCATAAGCAGGTATTGACAACTGAATATATTATCTGGAATTAGAGACACTATCCTAATCATCTAATTATTCAGTGTAACACTGACACTCTTTCTTCCATTGACTAAAGAGTTGTTCCATAAAATACTTTTCATTTTATTGAACGTTGCATTTGCCTGGAGTGTTCTATTCGTCACCTCTGAGATGCATCTTCCAGCTCATGTTACAGTCAAACAACATCTATCTCTCGTAATAAGCTCGCAGTCCGTATCATAGTGTCCGATTGACAGAGTGGTTAGAGCGCTGGTCTCTCGTTGCCGGGCTTGAATCATGGCACCAACATGTTCCAGTCTACCCAGCTTTATAAATGTTTATACAATACCAAACCTACCCTCTGTCTTGTTCTTACTGTTCTAAGTCTACTATCATTTATTGGTACAAAAAAGGTAAAGGAACCCGTTACACGCCCATTGAGGCATATTGGGAATATGGTGTTAGGCCCATATTATCTTGACCGTCGGCACACTAGGGGTGATGTGGTCGGCATCACGCCGGCCGCCTTAACCTTCCCAGAGTAGCTCTGGTACCCATTTGGGGCTGGGTCGACCCAGGAGCCGTTTGTGGCCTAAAAATTGTCCGCCTCATCTGGGGATCGAACCATAGACCACTGCGCTAGGAAGCCAGTGATCATTTATTGGATACAGTATTAAGGTCTTTGTCTTGTGTGGACTGGCCTATACTGTATAATAGGGGAACAACAGAAGTGATTGCGTCATTAATAGGCTGAACTGCCCATGGTAAACTTCCGGTGTTATGTCTTGCGGTTCACACTAATGACCTGTCATCGAAGCATCATTTTTTGGTGATGCGTAGATGGCAGGGAGGATAGTGTGATTCGCTTGCATAGCTAGGTGGGGTTGTCGCACGGAAGGTCCAGGGTTTGAAACCTGGGTAAACCACTCATGTCTGTTGTTTTTCTGTTGTCTAGTGTTCTACTTCTTTATTTCCTACGAGTGCCTGATAACATACCTTAATGTTTGTCTCATATTAATTTACTGTGCCTGACTCTGCTCTTTGAGTTAGGGAAGAAAAAGGCAGTGATGCTGGACCTAGTATGGTGAAGTCTCTAACATTTCTCTCCCCTACAGCAATATCTGCAATGGGACTACCTTACTTTACTCGAATTATAACCCATCAGAGGTTGAACTGGATATTTTTCTTCTTCAATGAAAAAAAAAAGTTTTAAGTTTCAGGAGAATGGAAAAAATCATGGCCTTCTACATACCCTGATAAAAAATCAATTATTCTCAGTTTGGCTGTCCCCGCCATAATTTAACATTATCGCTTTCAATAGCATGTTTTATAATACACCGCGTTCCATCTAGAATATCGCGTGTAGATCTGCGTTTTAATATCAACGCCTTCACATATACTCGGGACTCAAAAGTCCTTATTTATTACTTATTCCATTAACTAGGAAGCCTGCACACTTACGGTAGAATGTATGAGTTAAGACTCAACATATATATTAGTGGGCTCTGCCACACATTATCTAAGCACAGCTATTAGCCCAAAGGCTACATCAATGCTCTCTCGTTTGTAGGCCTAACACGTCATCCAACGTTTTATGCGTACCTTTTGAAGTCTAGTTAGTTGAGGTGTTGCATGGTGCGACCATCCAAATCAAGATAAAACCAACATGCTCGTAAACCATGCAATAATCCTCAACACAGACGTCGCCCAAATCATGTTCAAAAAGTCACCCCAAATCACCAAAAAATTTGTCTGCAAATTGCCCATTAAGTAGTCCAAAAAAACTTTTGATTTTCAGAATATTTTGGGTCTTCGGATAAAAGGATATATATATATATAAATAAAATCCCAGCTTTTCCTGTCACTAACATTAAGGGATGCAACTTTGGTTCTCTTCATATAAATCACACTAGAAACTAACACTCATGATGAACAATTACTGATTTTTGAAATAATGAATCATCTATTAAAGATTAGTTACAGACTTTAATAAGTGGATTCAAATGGTATGACAAGATCACCAATGTGGAACTGACGACAGAGATAAAGAACGCACGGAATGACCATGAGGTGACAGCACAAGATAGGAGGGTTTGGAAGGTCTTTCTTGAAGGCCTATGTTTCATGTCAAGCTGAAAAGGGTAAATGAAAGAACTACTCTATTGAATTTACAAGAACATTTATGTTCACCCACCAAAACGTCACCAAATTTCATTAGATGCAGTCTACTTTCACCTCCATGTCAAACAAACATCTGTATACAAATAATTCCAACAAACATTGCAACCTACATGTAGTCCAATACATGATCACAAAGGCCAATAACTGCAGGGCCCTCCGCTGTCGTATGCTCATAGTTCAGACCAACAAAGCCATCAGGGTTGAAGATAAACTATGCACAAGACAGCACAAATGATCCAGTAAGTAATGGTAGTAAACAATGTTAAAACGTTCTGCTCACATTACCAGTATATCACATGACTAATATTAAGTATCTTATATAACACTATCAATTTGGGGCTATGGTGTCAGGAACTTATGTCCCATAGGCAGCAATGTTACTTTGCCTGTTACATTTGGTTTGGTTTAAGGGCTATCTTCACTGCACACAGACTACTCCATCAGTGCTTCGATCTCCTCCTTTAGATCACACAAGGAGGATCTCAGCACAGTGCACAAACTCCATAGCACCGGTGAGAATCCCAATGTGTGTATATAGGAATCACACATTCTATAAATATTTTTGTTGTGGGTAGGTTTCTCATTTTTAAATTTTGCCAGGGCAGCGCCCTGATAGGCCTACTCTTTACGATTTCCAACTGCCGAGGGATTTTTAATGTGTGCAACTTGCACACGGGACCTCCTATTTTTTCACCCTTATCCGAGAAGGCTAGGCATCCTACCTCACTACTCAGGAGACCAGGGGGGATCATGAGATCATTAGGACCACCGGTTCTGAAAAAAAAGTTTTTCATAAATTATTTTCCCTCAACTGGGAATCGAATCTGGTACCTCTAGAACTCGAGGGTGACACCATATCTTTGAGCCACTCTGACCCCCGTTATGTTCAAGTATCAGTGAGTGAAGTTAAATGTGATTGAATTGACCAAATTTTTTTGCTAGCTGCAGAGAAGGGGTTCTCAACCTTGTTTTTGCTCATACCCGCCCCCCCCCCACCCCCCCCCCCCCCCCCCCCCCCCCCCCCCACCCCCCCCACCCACCCCCCCCCTGCCTCCCCCCCCCCCCCCCCCCCCACCCCCCCCCCCCCCCCCCCCCCCCCCCGATAGCTACTGTTAGCTGGAAAAAGGTACTTTACCATCTTACTGTGGTTCCCTAGAAATATGGCATGGCCCCTGTTGAGAACCACTGCTGTAGAGTACTGTTCAGAGTTGAGGATTAGCACTCCAAAGGTACATGTGTGAAATAGCTTTGGTGGTTTCTACAGGAATTTATTTTACATAATGAAGTATTTCAAGGTAATGCAGTGAAGCTTTCTGAATACAGATGGGAATTGTGCTGTGTATAAATTCACACATATTACCATTCACAAAACACTTAACCATGACTGTTATGTTATCTTATTTTCCATATTAATATAACTTAAAATATGTATTTTTAATTATAAATATATTTTAAAATATCATAAATACATAGATATGTTAAGGGTCCTGGGAAGGTGTTCATCATTTCGGAGTGAACCTGTTTTCGGTGCATTGGATTTTTTTCGGACAACAAATAATGCAAATGTTTTAATCTTGACATGAACTCTTGTCATGTGAGCTGTTTCTTCTTCTTCTTTGATCCTTTACCGCCGACTGTCAAAGCAGTCAGTGGCCATCATGCCTGGTGGCGTCTTAAAGGGCAGCAAATAACTGCTTCCACTTTGTTCGGTCGGCAGCCATCCTTCGTGCAGTGCCCCAGCTCTGGTTCATTCTTTGCATCTCAGTCTCCACAGTTCTCTGCCAAGTTGTTTTTGGTCGGCCTCTCTTTCGCTTTCCCTCGGGGGTCCATAGCATAGCTGTTCTTGTGATGGTATCAGGGTCTCTTCTGAGGACGTGGCCAACCCAACTCCAGCATCTGCCAGCTATGATGGTTGTTGAGGATTGTTGCTTGGTTTGCAAGCATTTTGGTGTTATCTTGAATTGGATGGTCGCACCATGCAACACCTCAACTAACTAGACTCAAAGAGTACGCGTAAAGCGTTGGATGACGCATGAAGCTTAGTAACAAGAACAGTCTTAATGTAGCCTTCGGGCATATGGCAGTGTTTAGAATTATGTGGTAGAACCACTAGCTAATGTATATAACCATCGATGTGTGTGCTTTTAAAGCTGATATAATAATATGTGTTTAAGGGCCGGTGAGTCCATAATTGAGCTATATCACTTTCATTAGTGGGGTCCACAGCATAGCTGTTCTTGTGATGGCATCAGGGTCTCTTCTGAGGACGTGGCCAACCCAACTCCAGCATCTGCCAGCTATGATGGTGTGCATGTCCTCTTGCTTGCTCCGAGTAAACAGATTTACCCCGACTAGCCAACCACAGGCATAGAGGGGCCTGGATGTATCTGTATTCTCAGTCATAAAAGTCATGTACTGCTAGTTTTGTATTACTAGACATGTATATTAGTGGGACATGTATTTGTATTCTCAATCATAAAAGTCAAGTACCACTAGGCTTGTCTATCACTGGGACCTGGGTGTATTTATATTCTCAATTGTAAAAGTCATGTACCCTGTCACAGCGATATGTTAGCCAAAATATCAGGTTGGTCACGCTGAGAGTGACAACATTGATATAATGTAAAAACCAGTTTGGTCAGCTGACCGGAAGGGAAGTGGACACAAATTCTGGCGCAAAAAAAGGCAGTAGAGTTCTGGCCAGCGTCCAGTGCAGGTCGCCTTTATGTTCCCTGTCAACATTTTTGATGGGAAGTGTATGCCATTCTTGTTCAGTTATAGTGCTTGCCATTTCTTCATGCGGTGTGGATTAAATTGCATAATTCTAGAGTGATGGTGTATTATCTAGTGGCAGTTCCTTAGGCCGTTGATGATGAGTCATTTGTGATTTAGTATTGCCTTATCATAGTACAGTATTTAGCCAGTGAGCGAAAGTCATTGTAATGTGCACTCGGTAGGGACATACCAGTGGGTATGATACTGATAGATTGAGTTGGTGGCTATTGCAAGTTGTATTGGCATTTATATTGAGTTGTATTTCATATGTATTGCTAGCCGTGTGTGGCTTCCGTGTGTGCAGTTATTAATAAAAGGGAACTTACCTGTTGAAGGTGTTAAACTTACTTATTGTCACCTATTGTATGCTGTGGTCGTCTTCTAGCGGAACAAGCCAAGTATGAACGTGTTTATGTGTTAAAATCCACGGTATAAATAGTTTCCTGACATACCCCACTAGGCTTGTATATCACTGGGACCTGGGTGTATTTGTATTCTCAATCGTAAAAGTCATGTACCACTAGACCTGTATTACTAGACATCTAGGTAGCAGACTAACCTGCATGGTCTTGTCATACCATCTGTTGCCTGAGTACGCCTTACTGCCACCACCGTGAAGAATAATGGATGCAGCCACATCTACTGGATCACCGTCTGTTGTAGGCAGTGGTCCATCCAAGCAAACTACAAAAATGCTATTCTGGATATTTTCCAAAGTTCCCTCGTTAGTCTTGTCTGTGAATAGAAAACAAAGCCATATGCATCAAAGCCTTGTCTAGTTTCTGGGGTTATCTGTATACACATCAACACTGTGTCTAGTTTCTGGGGTTATCTGTGTACACATCAACACCTTGTCTAGTTTCTGCGGTTATCTGTGTACATATCAACACCATGTCTAGTTTCTGGGGTTATCTGTGCACACATCAAAGCCTTGTCTAGTTTCTGGGGTTATCTGTGTACAAATCAACACCATATCTAGTTTCTGGGGTTATCTGTGTACACATCAAAGCCTTGTCTAGTTTCTGGAGTTATATGTGTACACATCAACACCTTGTCTAGTTTATGGTGTTATCTATGTACACATCAAAGCCTTGTCTAGTTTCTGGAGTTATCTGTGTACACATCAACACCATGTCTAGTTTCTGAGGTTATTTATGTACACATCAACACCATGTCTAGTTTCTGGGGTTATCTATGTACACATCAACACCATGTCTAGTTTCTGGGGTTATCTATGTACACATCTACACCATGTCTAGTTTCTGGGGTTATCTATGTACATATCAACACCATGTCTAGTTTATGGGATTATCTATGTACACATCAACACCATGTCTAGTTTCTGGGGTTATCTATGTACACATCAACACCATGTCTAGTTTCTAGGGTTATCTATGTACACATCAACACCATGTCTAGTTTCTGGGGTTATGATAACTCTCTTTTGCTCATCAGTTGATAAATATAAGCTCACTAGAACATCACCAGAGTTAAATGCTGTGTTGTTGTGTAACTCGTGGTTTGAGTATGGGATGTCAACTTGACCTACGCAGTGGTGTGTAGACATAGATTGAGAGTATAATATGCGAATGATAAGAAGAGTTCGTGGTGTTGACAAATGGTCTTTTTCTTACACTCATGTATGGCTGGAAGTCATCGACACCAACGACTGTGTACCTTTGCTACAGTTTAATTGGACGTACACACTCGACAGCACGGATAGTGACAAATCACAGGTTGGCATAATACATCATGGTACAGTGGATAAATGGTCTTGCAATGATACATGGGCACTCATGTAGAATAATAGCATAATGGACTGTCAGTAGACAACCACTCAGTATTGCCCATATATATATATCATCTATGTTTACTGACAAAGCACGTCAGATTATAAACAACATTCAAGATGGCTTCTAGACCTAACCTCGTCTAGCGAAGATTCCTTTAAATAATGTTCAGCACATATTTTTTCATATAATCATATTGAACCGCTAGTAATGGGTTCTCATGTGTAGCAGTGATCTCTGGACTCATCAAGCGATAATACGGGGCATCCCTTTCTCTTCCTGATAGTCCTTAAATATGTGAATACAAGATGGCTTCTCTCGTGAGCCGTAACTCACGTTTGGATACAACTAGGAATCTGTATCAAAGTTAATCATACATTAAATGTTCTCATTACTTTGTAGATTCTATCATGACCTTATTGAAAAAACGATGGCCTCGTAAGAGTTCATAAGAAGTGCGTTTGTTTTACCTTGGTATCAGAAATATGATTCTGCCATTCCTTGGCAATAAGAATAAACACTGGGGTAAAGCATACAGGATAGGTCTAAACGTCTATCACTTTCCCCAACAATCTTGAGATCACTTTTCCCGGCGACAAGCCGATACAGAAAAACACAGCCCCATCATCAGGGCGAAGCCAAATCACACCTCTCTAGCGACACATCCGCCGAACAGCCCTTTGACCTTTCCAGCCAAAAGACCATATAGTTCGACTTAGACATGCAAAGATATTCAGATATAAGACAGACTCGTCCTACCCAGACAAACAATACACATAAATTCAGGCCATAGATACACTGAAGCAAGAACAACCTATTTCTACCCAAACAAAGAATAAATCGCAGTAAAACTGGATTCATCCGCGGAGTTCGATCGAAAATGACGACACTCCTTTCAAGGGAAGTAACCCAATAATGGCTTTTCCTTAAGCACTAAAAAGTATCTATTTTGTTTACAAAATATTTGCGAACATAACAAGCATACAAATGTATTATATTGTAAGATATCAAAGACTGCACGTAACAGGTTATCTATGTACATATCAACACCATGTCTAGTTTATGGGATTATCTATGTACACATCAACACCATGTCTAGTTTCTGGGGTTATCTATGTACACATCAACACCATGTCTAGTTTCTGGGGTTATCTATGTACACATCAACACCATGTCTAGTTTCTGGGGTTATCTATGTACACATCAACACCATGTCTAGTTTCTGGGGTTATCTATGTACATATCAACACCATGTCTAGTTTATGGGATTATCTATGTACACATCAACACCATGTCTAGTTTCTGGGGTTATCTATGTACACATCAACACCATGTCTAGTTTCTGGGGTTATCTATGTACACATCAACACCATGTCTAGTTTCTGGGGTTATCTATGTACATATCAACACCATGTCTAGTTTATGGGATTATCTATGTACACATCAACACCATGTCTAGTTTCTGGGGTTATCTATGTACACATCAACACCATGTCTAGTTTCTGGGGTTATCTGTGTACACATCAACACCATGTCTAGTTTCTGGGGTTATCTATGTACACATCAACACCATGTCTAGTTTCTGGTGACAAAGAAGGAATAGGACTACAGCTCACTTAGGGATGCCACAAGAGGTGACTAATATGATATTGTGCAAGCTGGCTGGCAACCTCATCATGTAAAACAAATGACTACATAAAGTACAGCTGCAAGAGTATTTGAACGCTCTAGTGCAGGTTTCCTGAGAGGGTTTGGTTTGGTTTTTTTAAGGATTAGCTTCATTGCACACGGACAACTCCATCAGTACTCCTATCTCCTCCTTTAGATCACACAAGGTGGATCTCAGCACAGTGCACGAATTCCGTAGCACTGGCGAGAATCCTAATGTGTGTATATAGGAATCACACATTCTATAAATATTTTTGTGGTGTGTAGGTTTCTAATTTTTAAATGTTGACAGGGCAGCGGCCTTATGGCCTCCTCTGAGGGAACCAGCTGCAATGGTTGTTCCACACTCTGCGTTAAGATGAAGGAATGAACATGTAGTTATTTTATCATTCCGCTTTTTTGCTCCCTATGGAGCACTGAGCCACCTGGAGCTAGTCTCCTTGCAGGAAGCTTGCAGCAAACATTCACATGCTCTGTAAGTGGTGGTCTCTGTAGCAATTTGTTTGACATGATGATGTTGCCAGCCTTATGCACTACCCCATATTAGACACCTTGTATGAATTGCTTGAGGGAGCAGTAATTCTTTTCTTTCTTGGTCTCATCAGAGACCCACAGAAAATACATGGGGCATCAAATGCATGCTACTGAAATACTTATCTTTCTGACTTGTTATTATCTATAGCTGAATCACATACTCTGCTGCCTTGCTAGTGTCTATAATTAAATCACTTTTCACATGACTGCCTGTTAATTATGGATGAATCACATGTACAATTTACTTGACAGTTAAAGGCAGAAGTGGCATTGGATTTTAGTTAACATCTTTAAAAATATAAGAAAGCTGTGATTAGTCTATTGTTTTTGATAATTTAGAATGTGCTTGACAAAATCAACTGTCAAAACACATTCTGAAAAGGACTGTAAATTTGAAAATGGTATTTTATTGAAATCGTGCATTTCATGTGAAGAAAACCATTAATTTCTCAGAATATTATTGAGTGTTACTAATTTTCATAAACTTGCTTATTTATTTATTAATCAACGTAAGATTTGGCACAGAATCTTTCCACTGCATTTTAAAACTCAACCAATCAGATTTCTAACATCTTATCAACATTTTGATTTATTATAAATAATACTGTACAATTATGCAAAATATTTTTAGAAGTCCTATAGCTCAGGATCTAATATAGTAATACAAATATCTATTCTCAGTAAAGTTTCCAGATACAATGATTCTACAGAGCAAGTACTGTTTGCTCTCGATACAATATCTGAGCCTACAAATCAAATTTGGTGCTCCTAACTCAAACCATAACAAAATCCTTAGTGAGCTGAAGTATAGCTTTAAAATCCAACATGGCCATTGGTTCCATTGACAACCAATAGCTCTGCACCATGAAACAACTAATCATAGTTTACTGCTTGTAAAGTTTTCTGGCATTTATGTGTAACCGAGTTAAAAACAATAAATTTCTATTAATATTGTGTGAATTTAGATCACTGATGTGGAACTGAAGACAAGAACCAGACAAGTGCCAGTAGAACAAGAGATAAGCAGAAGATGCTGGTGATGGATGGAATACACATTGAGGAAACCAGCTGATAGCTTTAGAAGGCTGTCCTTGTTCCCAAACCCCTAGCGTAAGAGAGGTACAGGAAGTCCAATGAACACACGGAGAAGAGAACTGAAGACAGACATGAAGGGGATGACGAAGACATGAAAGACCTTGAGCTGATGGCACTGGACAGGATAGACTTTGCATAAGTTTGCTTATCTCCTTGGGGAGATGTAGAGTGATGATGATGATTGTGTGAATTTAAGAAAATAATTATGGCCTCTAAGTGTGCAGTACAACAAATGTTAGTATTTGTGACAACAGGCAAAGCAAAAAAAAAAAAAAAACAATATACGCCTGAATGTCCAAAGCATTGAAACAAAAACCATAAGTTTAACTTCAGTAGTCCAAAATAGGGTTTTGTAGGTATGAGCAATGTAAGAAATCTTCACTATATAGTAAGCGTCACTATGTTCTGTTTGTGATATTACTGTCCTTTATATGTGTATGTTGTCGTTTAAATACGAGCTGCTGAGCATCATTCTTTTGCAGCCAATACCAAGTTGAAGAATCTGCATGCATTTTGTGGCTGTAGAGTGGGGTTGTATAGTTTTTTTGTGATTGTTGTTGAGTCCGGCAATAACTTTCTTCTTTATGTGGTTTAGTCCTGGGCATGTTCAATACATGTTGAACTGTCTTGTATGGACGGTACAGGTTGCTGCCATTAGGCTCATGTGAAGGGTTTAAGTTGTTTAAGCACTTGTTGAGTCTGGTATGTTCAGTTTTTAGTTAGAAGATTGTGCTCTGCACATAGTTTGTTGATATTCTCATTTTTGTTTGTGTAGGAAATTTCTTTATATATCCAGTAGACCCTTTTACCCTACGGTTCAGCCATTCTTCTCTAAAGTTGGTCTGAAGTATTAGTTTGGATGTCTGCAAGTTAGGTAGGTGTATTATAATTGAAATCCAAGAAAACATCAAATGGTGAGCATACAATTTAGATCTTTTGTCATGGTGAAATGCATCTTGCTACTTTACATGCTCTTTGATGGGGACAACTGTTTTCATGTTTATAACTCAAGAATGCATCTAACACACAAAAACCAAAAACTTATAGCATTTTTCAACACTATCTCGTCACAAGTTACGCAGATAAATCTTGCAACATTTTCACCTTTTATCATATTTGAATACACTTCCCCCCAGGTAGTCCTGTCCATTGTGGTGAGAATTCCAACAGGTATACCAGCCCCTGTGCTGTGGCCAACACAGTTGTGTAACTGTTGGGATAGCTGGGCAACACTGAGTGGCCTTCCCTGATCACCATATACGTCCACTGAAAATAGCTGAGGAAAAACAATAATGACAATTGCTGACATGTAATGCTATCTACAGGTTTCCTCAACGTGTGTCCCATCCATTGCAATCTTCTTCTCACTTCACCCAAAATGGAAGCAAAGGACAGTAACATACTAACCTACCAAGCATGTCATAAAAGACAACTTAAGAGGGTTGGGGCTCGCAACCCCATCCTGTAAAAACTTTAAACCATACAAACTTCATAAGACAAACTGCTACAAAAACCCTCACCACAAGACCTTAAGTCTGGTGAAGGCTTCCTGCTAGGAGGACATCTGCAGTGGTGGCTCCATGCACAATAAACAGCAAAACAGGAGATGATGGTAGTGATGATTTACCATGGGGAAATATGCTACAAATAACATCTTTTGCAAAATGTCTAACAAATATATCATCATCGTTCATAATTTTCCTATTAGCTCCAAATGAAGAATGAATCCACCACTGCAGCGGGTCCTCTTGCAGGAAGCCTGCACAAAGCATTAACATAATACTGCAGTCCATTTCTGTAACACTTTTCTTTTATATGATGAGGTTACCAGCCCCATGCACCTTATATTAGTTGCCTTATATGACATGCTTGAAAAAGCAGTAGTCCTTCTTTCTATGTCTCACCACAGACCCCGGGAACTACACGGGGCGTTAAATCTATATAATAAAAATAGTGATAGTGATCTTACTAGGACAAAGAAACAGCCAATGTTAGGGCCACAAGGTCTTCTTCAGGGACTGACCCAAAAAAATAAATCAGAAGTCTTCTTCTTCTTCTGCGTCCGGTTTGTAGTCATGCTAAATCTGCAGGCCTGTCGCCAGGACGAAGTCCACAGTCTTTTCCAGGTCGGCGCGGCAGCACCATAGCTTCTGCTGGAGCTCATCACCTTTTGGCCAGGTCGCACGTCGCAATTTATCATGAGTTGGACAGTTCTGGAGAATGTGTTCTGGAGTCTGGATATCAGTTCCACAAGGGCATTCATTCGTGTGGGATATCTTGAGGCGATAGAGATGTCCAAGTAATCTGCAGTGACCAGTTCTCAGGCGGAAAATTGTCGTCTGTTGGTGTCTGTTTAGGTGGTGGATTGGGTCATCTCTGCTGTATATATCCCCTTCCTCCTTCCACTGATTTTTGTACTTGTTGTGGATGATGGTTTTTGCTTCCCGATAGGGCAATGGGTGGCTGTATTGTTCCATTTTACTGCCACTTCTTGATAGAGCATCTGCTTTCTCATTACCAGTGATTCCACAATGGGCAGGTAACCACTGAAGGGCAATGGTTGATGACCTTTGGATGATGTTAAGCTCAGATCTGATCTCATTCATCATGTTATCATTTCTGGTGTTTTGTATTGATTCAAGTAATGATCTGCAGTCAGTGAAGATTACTATCTTAGCTTGTGGCTGCTGTTCAGGTCTGGTGAGGATCTTCAGGGCTTGCAGTAGTGCCATAGCTTCTGCCCTAAAATTGGAGATCTTTCCAGTTGGGAAGGCCTTTCGGATGATCTTTCCATTTAGGAATCTTATAAAAATGCCTCCTCCACCGTTCTTTACTGCCCCCTCAGCAGATCCATCTGTGTATGCATGTGTCCACTCCTTCGGGTTGTACTTTTCTTCAATCATTTCTTGAGCCAAAGATTTTAGTTGTTGAGGGGTCAGGTGGCCTTTCTTTTTTATTTCAGGGACTTCTGTGATCATCATCTCATCTCAGCCCGTAACCGGTCATGGGTCGTAGGGGTGCCATGGTGGAAGCATCAGCAGACAGGGTCCTCCACTGCTCTCTATCCTCAGCAATGCGTACAAGTGTGGAAAAACCGTGTCCTGCCCATTCTTTGATGTTATCAGCCCAGGATTTTCTCTGCCTTCCTCTTCTCCGTTTACCTTCGACTGTTCCCTGAAGGATCGTTTTCGAAAGGGAGTCATGACGAGTTACATGCCCAAACCAGGCAAGCTTTCGACGTTTCACTGTTGACAAAAGTGGTTCTTGGTGGCCTGCATAGGTGTTTATCTTCTCTCTAACATAGACATTTGTTTTGTGCTCTTTATAGCAAATGCGCAAAATTCTTCTATAACATTTATGCTCGAAAGCCTGAATCCTTCGCTCCGTATCTGCAGTGAGTGTCCAGCTCTCACACCCATACTTCTGTGATGATAGATATATTTCCATGGCAGTCGTCTGGCTCCTCGTAATCAATTAACATTTCAATCTCAGTAGATCGATTTGGGAGGAGGTCTTCATGGCATCGATGCAGATGTTTGGAGATGTTTAGGAAGCTGGTTCTTTTCAGCCTGTTCTTTGTCACACTATGGAGTTTGGCATGCATTGGATGACTTGGCATTCGTAGAAGCTTCTCACTGTGAGTGAATACCTTTTCCTCACGTCTGTCATCAAGAGAGCGGATGTTGGTGTATCGCTCCATTGCTTGGATTGGAGAGGTCTTCATCCCTCCAGTGATTAGTCTAAGGCCTGAATTTTGCACTTTCCCTAGACATTCTGTGTTTGTTTTAGATGCTGTGGCCCAGGCTGACATGCCATATTCAAGTACAGGTCTGACTGTGCCTGTATAGACTTTTTTAAGTATGTTGGTATTTGCCCCCCAACTTGTGCCAGCCAGTTTCTTCATAATAGAGAGCTTTCTTATTGCTCTCTGTTCTACTGCTTTTATGTGCGGCTTCCAGGTGAGTCTCTTATCCAACTTGACTCCTAGGTATGTTGGGTTTTCCTCGATTGGAAGTTCACTTCCATTTAGCTGCAGTTTGATCGTTTCTCGGCGATTTGACAGAGAGAAGCAGGTTGCTACTGTCTTAAAGAGGTTTATCTGTACTCCCCAATCTGATGCCCATTTACCGATGGTATTTAGCGCTGCTTGCATCCTGAACTTCGCAGTAGGCAAATGTTCAGCAGCACACCAGGCAGCAAAATCGTCAGCATGAAGAGCCCTGGAGATATGCCCGGACAGTTTCTCTGCAATATCATTTATATATATGATAAAAAGTGTGGGGGAGATAACTCCTCCTTGTGGCACACCCTGTTGTAGAGTGACGCGATGGCTCATTTTCCCGTCAAGTTTTACTCTTGCTGTGCGGTATCGAAGAAAGTCCCGTATCCAGTTGAACATTCTCCCTTCAATTTTGCTGTTGAGCATCTTAAGGAGGAGTCCTTCTTTCCATACCTTATCAAAGGCTTTTGTCAAGTCTACAAAAACTGCCAGCACTTTCTTTTTCTCCTGAAAGGCATTTTCTACTTCCTGGGCTAGATATACTAGTTGGTCTTCAGTGCTGCGATTTTTCCTAAATGCTGACTGTGTGTTATCAAGCAGATGGTTTTTTTCCAGATGTTTCAGTAATCTTGAGTTCCCATTCTTTCCATTACCTTACCCAGACAGCTCAGTAGGCTAACTGGTCGGTAGCTGAACTTGCTTGTTTTCTCCTTTAGTTTCTTTCTGATGGGAACAATGATTGCTTCTCGCCATTGATCTGGAAATTTTCCAGTACTCCATGATTGATTGAAGATTAGGAGGAGCTTGTGCCTGGCTACAGGTCCAAGGTTCTTGATCATATCATTTGTGATGCCATCTTTTCCTGGAGCTTTTCTGTTCTTTAGTTTTGTTATGGCAGCACTGAGTTCTCTCATAGTAAGGGGTGACTTCATGCAGATATCTGGGTTTTGGTGCTTCAGTTTTTCTTTTACTTCCTTACGTACTTCTTGGATACGTGCAACTGAAAGTGATGTGGTGCTTTCTTCCTTGTAGAAATCTGCCAGGATGTTTGCTGCCATCTTTCCTGTGTGGTATTTTTCATTTTCCTTGATGACAGTCTTACAGTAGCTGGTTGTTGTTTCTTCATTTAGTACTCTTGTCAGATTCCATAGCTTGCTTGAGTCCTTTTCCATGTTGAGACTACTGGTCTTCTGGTGCCAGCTCCTTTGGATTTCAGCTTTCTTTTGTTCATTGAAGGCTTGTTTTATGCTGTTGTGCCTCTGTGTGTTCTCTAATGTGGGATTTTGCTCCATAGTTTCCCGTGCTTTATTTAATTCACTATGGAGTTTTCCCAGGTTGTCACTCCAGTATGGTTTGTAGTCTCGTCGTTTACCTCGTGGAATTGACTTCTTTGCTGCTTGGATGATTGCCTCACTGATGATGGAGATGTTTTTATTGATGTTATTTGAGTGGGCAATGTTCTGACAGAAATTGTCGGCTTGTTCTTTAAAAAATCCCCAGTTTGCTTTTTTTGAAATTCCAGCTAGGAGACATATTGATTTCTCCTGCACTTCTTATCTCAGATATCTGTAATGTGACTGGTACATGGTCACTTCCCCCAAGTTGAGTATTTACTGTTCTGGTGGTGAGTCGATGTATGTCATCTGTAGCCATAGCAAGATCTGGTGTGCTCGTTGTTTTCCATATTCTGGAATAGAAGGTGGGCTTATCCTCTGGTTGGTTTATTAGAATTAGTTTATTCTCTACCATCCAATCTTCCACCTCTTCTCCTCTTGGATCTGTTGCGTTATAGCCCCAGCTGGGTGAGTGGCTATTGAAGTCACCCATAATGAGGTGTCTCGATGCTGCAAGCTTCACTTTGTGTAGCTCCAGAGTTGTGGTTGGAGGGCTGTAGCAGTTTGTGATCATTAAGTCTCCACTGGGCAGCAGTAGTTGGACTGATATGTATTCAAGTTCGTCCTCACCAGATCTGTGTGTCTCTACTGCTGGGATTGAGGTTTTAATCAGTGTGAGGATTCCTCCCTTAGTTCTTTTTGCCCTGTCTTGGCGGAAGGATTGGTATCCACGTACAAAGAATCGTTGGGTATCTTTTAGGTGAGTTTCTTGGATGCAGATTATATCAATGTTATTTTCCCTGAGGAATTCTTGTAACTCCGGTTTCTTGTTCCTCACTCCTTCTGCATTCCATTGAGCCACTGTAAGATAGTGGGTTGGTTGGTCAGTTGCTCTACTTTGCCTTCCCCCGACCATTTGGTTGGCAAAGGCACCGGTTGCTTGGGTGGGCCCTTTCGAGGCTAGGGGCCCGGCTCCGCTCCTCCCCGGTTGTAGCTGATAGGAGCGACGCCATGACGTAAGTCGAGATTGTCGCATGACTCCATACCGCAAAAGCGTGTGTGTCCTAATTTTTCCCGGTGTCTGCGCCGTAGCTAACACACTCCGTCTTCGGCAGGCCGGGTTGTGTTTGTTGTTCAGGGTTGTCTCCCATAGCCTTTCCATCTCCCGGTGGTAGCTGCAAGGCAGCAGATTGGTTTGTTTACCGAGGTTTACCTTCCCCGTGGCTAGAGCTTATAGCGGCTCTTACTCGCTTGATGCACCCGTCGTAGGACATATGGGGGATTTCAGTGGGGGTATCAGTGCCACCCGTTACCCCTCCCCGTCCTGCTGGGAGGACATCGCCGTTTGGTCCGCGACTGCTTATTCGTCCAGCAATGCTGACTTAATTCGCAGCTGACACACCATATCTGGAGGTCGTTCCACTATCCGCCACCCGTGGACGCACCTGGTTGGGGTCGGTCGCCCCTTTGCCAGGAAAATCAGAAGTAATCTTCTTCAAGTACCATGCCTGGTGGTGTGAGTGATCATGTCTCTCCACAAATTCCTGTTTACAGTACTATTTATCAATTCTGTTGTTGACTTCTTTCCACACCATGATGTCAAACTGTCCTGTATCTGCTCTCTTTGCCATCCTCTATCTCTTTTTCATTCTATCTTTCCTGTTGTCACAATATTCTCCAGCCTCCTTCTTCTCATAACATGCCCAAAGAATGTGGATAGAACTAATCTACATGCATAAAAAATGTTTAATAATAATGTAAGCCAAAATGTTCCCCATTTTAATTCATGCCAGTGGAACAAGAGATGAGAAGAAGACGATGGCAATGGATAGGACAAACACTGAGAAAACCTGTTGATAGCATTACAAGACAGTCCTTGTTCTGGAACCCCCAGGGCAAGAGAGGCAGAGGTAGACCAAGAAGCACACAGAGAAGAGCTGGAAACAGAGGTGAAAATGATGAGGAGAACGTGGAAAGAACTTGAGATGATGGCACGTGATAGGAGGACTTGGCATGTGTTTGTTGAAGGCCTATGCTCCTTGGGAGTGGAGGGTTATGAATGAATGGATGAATGAAGCAAAAATGACAATTTGTTTTCTGCAAAGATAAAAAGTACAACTAGTATTTAATAAAGATTAATGAAATGTAAACTGAATTAAGGAAAAGTGTCATAATGAAGTCTAATAAAGATCTAGTAATAAACATTACCAATGTCAGCTTAAGGGTAAATTAAATATTAATTTGTGTACTCCAAACTTTCCCACACCTCCACCTTTTTTTTTTCTTCTTTATAACAATATAACAAATACGAAGAATCTACCATTTCAGGACAAAGACAATCCCAAGAAGAAATTGTGGGTTAAAAAAATAAATGCCTCTAAATATAAAGCTTTGGAACTTTCACCTTTTATCATCTTGAACGGGGGAAAAACTAAAGTTGAAATTTCAATTATTTGGCAGTAAACATGACTCAGGATGGTGACACAACAAGAGAAATCCATACTAGAATTGCTTTGGCACTAGCGCCTTCAATAGATTATCTAAATTTGGTTACGATCATTGAATTACATACCAAGCTTCGTCTGTTATTCAAATGTTATCCTGCTGTGAGAGTTGGCATGAACATCAGTTGGAAAGGAATTCAAGACATCGACAAATAAGAGAAGACTCTAGGCAGAAATATGTCTCCGATTTGGAAAAAGAGTTTCGGTCATGACGTGCAAAACAACAGGGGCTCACTTGGGTTCCTAAGAGGAAAAAAGGAAGACCAAAAGAAACACTCAGAAGCAATAATAAGAAAGGAAGAACGTTGGGATTTAAACAATGTCAAGAGCCTAAGAGGAGTGCCACCACGAACCCCCAAGGTGGAGCACTTCTGTATGCGCCGTGTTTGGTGCTTTAAAGGAAGTATTATTATTATCCTGGCACAGCGGTTCCCCATGTCCTCTCACAGCAGCATCGAGTTACTGGTGGGTCTCAAAGTTTGGTCTGAGTTGGGGAAGGCTTTTACAAGGTAGGCCAAAGGGGACCTACACAATGCCTAATACATCAAACAGCCGCATCTACTATGTCACCTTACCTTTTTACAGTAGGCCAAAGGGGACACAATGCCATAAACAAACAGCCGCAATTGAACATACTATCTAAAAAAAATATAGACACTACGTATCCTAATTATAACCCATCATAGGTGGAACAGAATATTTTTGCACTAAAATGAAATAATGTATTAAAAAAAAAAGATGAAATAAAGTATTGCAGCTGTACCTACCTGGTTGTTGTAGATGATTGTTATATGCCTGGGTTGGTTTGGGTCGTCTGGTCCAATACAAACATGGCTGTCAGTTTTTATCCCAGGTATTCTGCAGGCATTCAGAAGCTGATAATACTGAACCATACAGAGTGGCTTCCCTCCAAGTGTATCCACCTGTACTGTCTGTCTGTGAGCACAGTCAAACAATCGGTTTATCTACCACATGTCTATTGGTTGTCATAATATGTAAGTAAATCAATAATCTGACATTAAAACAAAAAAATCAATAAAAATTGATGTGAAGAAGTATTTAGAACTAATGATTTAGTTTATCTACCACACGCCTATTAATTCTCTTTATAAGTAAGTTAATAACCACATGTAAAAAATTATAAAAATTGATGTCAAAAAGTATTTGGAACTAATGATTTAGTTCATCTACCACTTGCCTATTAATTCTCATTATAAGTAAGTAAATCAATAACCACATTTTAAAAATCAATAATTTATGTCAAGAAGTATTTTGGGGATGAATGGTTTAGTTTTTATCTACCATTTGCATATTAATTCTCAAAATAGGTAAATAAGTCAATAACTTTAAATTTAAAACAAATCAATAACAACTAATGTCAACAAATATTTGGAATATATGGTTTAGTTCATCTACTATATGCATATTAATTCTCATAAGTAAGTAAATTAATAACCTCACGTCCACAAGAATTTTTTCACAATGAAGTAGTTGTTTTATTTTTCAGATCCATGAAAATGACAGAGAATACTCAATTAAGTTTTGAAGAAAGAATGACAATTCTAAGAGAATTGTCAGATCTGTTGGTGAGAGATATCGATCATATATTCATGCTGATGGTGGGCATTTTGAACATTTAAACTAAATTTATGTTATTGTGAAAAAATTGTCTATCTCTTAACTTTAAAATGTGATAAAGAAATTAAAATTGAATATGTTGTTTGTGAATTATAAATTTTTATGTGTATACATAATTTTGAAACACCCTGTATTTGTGATTAATACTCACTCATCCAGCATAGTCTTATAATCAAGGACACCAGCAACGAACTTTGCAGCAAATCTGTACAGGGTTAAGAGAATAAAATTAAACATATATTTTTTTTAATGTATATAATTTTGTTGTTTGATACATTACAACAGGGTTTCTTAACATTGTTTGTGCCATGCACAACTCTGATTGTCTGATGAATGCTATGGACCCCTTTGATTGCCCGATGAAGGCTATGGACCCCTTTGATTGTCCGAGGAAGGCAATGGGCCCCTTTGATTGTCCAGTGAAGGATATGGACCCCTTTGACTGTCTGATGAATGCTATGGACCCTTTCTAGTAAAACATTTAGATGAAAGCATAATTAAACATTTTGCATTAAAAAAATGTAAAGTTATGTACACAGACCCCTAGAATCCAAGGGGTCTATGGACTTCAGGTTAAGAAACCCTGCATTAGAAAGTGAAGGTTAAAAGGAATAAAATAATATACCAGAATTACTGATGTGGTACTGATGGAAGAATTCTAAAAAATCAACATCATTATGTGACATGCCTACTGGCGTGGATGATCAATTTCCATCAAAACTGTTTTCTGTCAGTTCACTAAACTGATATTTTTTTATATGAAAGATGTGATGAATTAATGATTAATAATATGCATGTAGGTATATCTGGAGCCATCCTTATATGACCACCAGATAAGCACAATGCTATAGAATGTAGATTTGGATGTGAGGCTAATTACACCCTCATTGACTCTAAAAATCATCCACATACTTCCAAAGATTTTCCCTGTGGTGAAATAAGTTGAGAACCCAGCACTGCACACTAAGCTTGGAGGAGTCACTTGAGCCCCATACATAACTCTGGCTTTTACCTGGTTGCAGGAGGATCTCACTATGGATCCCATGATAGGCAGGGGAAGCTGAGAAGTGGTTCTGTGTAGGACGTGATGACTCCTTAGGAGAGCCCAGAACCAGAGCACAGTATTTTAACTGCATATTTGGAGAGCTCCCTTGGATGGCGGGGAATGCACAGTATACCACACACTTCTTGAGACCAGGTGTGATGATCATTTAAATGCAAGCCAAACTGGAGCTCATGACTTCAACTCAACATGTTTTGGAATGGCAGAAAAGCCACAGGAAAATCCTAGATCTACAGTGTAGATAATACCAAGGAGTCTTCAAGCTGTTGTTGGCTGTGAAAGAATGAGAAGCTCAGCAGCCCTAGTTAAACAACAACTGTTTAATGATGACTGGTCATCCACTTTTATTCTATGCAATAGAGTGTATGGAAAACCTACTTTCTATTTTTAGTTTTTGACAATAATAAAAGTGAATTCCTAAAAGTTGTTTTTTTCTTTATATATATCATTATCATCATTTTCCTTTGTTCTTCTTATGCAGATGGAACCACCACTGTAGTTGGTCCCATTGCAGAAAACCTGCACCAAGATGTCTCATGCTCCTCCTGTAGCAATGGTTTATGTGGTAATTAGTTTTACATGATAAGGTTGCCAGCCTATTGCACAACCTCGTATTAGTCACTTTGTACAACATGCCTGAGTGTGCAGTAGTCCTGTTCTTTATTTGTCTCTTTTGAGACCAACGGAAATTACAGGGGGCATTTTAAGCCATGACTGATTATTAATTTTTCAGAAGTGTTGTCACCTCTGATGAGTGAGATTCTTCTTTGAATAAAATATACATTATTAAGCTTGATGTAAAGTTCTTGAGAAAGTTGGTCATTAACAGAGTTGTGTTTCAAATCAAGGAATCACTGATCTAGTTGTCTGAAGACACACGTTGATTAAATCAGCACATTACCATTTGCCATCTGATGCTCATCCATTTCAAATACGAAACAAAATCTATATTCCTAGTTCAATTTTCTCCACCTTATATATTCTTTGTTTAGTTGTTATATAAAATCAGCTCGGTCAATGCCAGTTAAAACTTGATAGGCAAAAATGTACTATGCTGCATGCAAAGTTTCAGCTCTCTATGAGATTTTGAGTGTCAAAGATTTGAAATGAAGCAAATTTATAAACCACATGTGAAGTTAAATAAAAGTAGTAAAAAAAGAATGATGTTCATTCATACAAACAGACTCATGTATGGGCTGGATCAAACATTTACCACCATCCCATTACGTATAAAAGCATATGCCCTTCCATTCACAAGTTCTTATACCTGACCTTCGTCATGTGACTTACTCAATCTGCTCCTTTTGACCCCGGTAACTCTGTCTTGGGAGGAATATTCCAGGACTTACATTGATAACAACCGGCACTCTAACATCCAAATACGCCCAGTATTTCCACCATTCTGAGAGCTGATGGGCGAGGTCAGAAAAGGTTTCAGGAGATGCAAGGTCATTATTTGTAATAATTTTGTCATTTAACTGCCCAACTACCCAAAATACTCAAGATTATGAATGTCAATTTCAGTTAAAATTTTAGCACCAAATATTTAAACCAAGCATTAACAATATATTAAAAGGCAAGGGCAGCTTTAATTGCATTGGGACATATATGGAGATCAAAAGAAACACAAAAATCACAATCTTCAACTCAAATGCAAGTCAATCATTTTGTATGGCTCTGAAACATGGAGAACAACAAAACCAATAACCAAGAAGCTATAGACTTTCATAATTGGGTGCTTATATAGTATAGAAGGATTGAAATGGTATGACAAGATCACTAATGTGGAACTGGTTATATATTTTTTTTCTTAACCAGTGGCACTTGGGCTTTCAGCCCTTTGGCCCAATGACATGTCATTGCGAGGCTGGGGAGCCTGTGGGCTTTCCTTCAAACCTGGTCAGGAGCTTTGCTCCTTCCCATCCACAGAGGGTTTATCTCAGGAGCCGTTCAGGGTATTCAGTTAAAATCCGGTCGATAACACTGCTTCAAATGCCCATGCCCGGGCTTGAACCTTGAACACCTGATCACCAGTGCAATGTGGTAACCATTACACCAGCGCAGCTCCCAAATTGATTAAATGAATAAGACAAGTGTCAGTGGAACAAAACATGAGAAGAAGGCGCTAGAAATGGACAGGACACAAAGTGAAAAAGACCTAACGATAGTATTACAAGGCAGTCCTTGTTCTGGAATCTCCAGGGTAAGAGAGGTAGAGGAAGACCAAAGAACACACGGAGAACAGAAGTGAAGACAGAATTGGAAGGAATGAAGAAGACATGGAAAGTTAGTGAGCAGATGGCACAGGACAAGAAGACTTGGCATAAGTTGGTTGAAGGACTATGCTCCTTGGGGAGCTGACAGGTGATGAATGAATTAACAACAATACTACAACACACTATTATTTTTACTATCAAATATAATATAATACAAAAAGACAATAGCAAAATTCAGCAGCAGACTCAGCTGTTTAAATCAATCCGCTGTTCCAGAGACCATCCAATCAGCACCCTCACCTCACTGCAGGAGTGAATCGTGACAGGACCTATGGCCAACTAAGCACCCCCAAAAAAGTGCCTTGCTGGTGGCAGTCATTCTCATGATACTATACTGTTCAAAAAAGAAACGCATAGCTATCCATGGGCGCGTTTTTATGAGTTTGTAAGTAAAATTTGGTGCTAGGGTATATAAAAACCAGCCTCAAATGTTCTTTACAGTGTCAAATGCACGTGTTGACCTGAATTGCGTTCGTTTTTGTAATCGTTACAACGCAGTGGTCAATAGTGTTTATGACGCAATTTTTTACCACAGCTCATGTTGCGCGCACGTGAAAGCAACAAAATTTGGGGTGAACACTATTCACTGACTACGCAACTGAAACCCTATAAAAGGATAACGCTACACACACAAAAATTCAGTTCATTTTCAAGCAGACATTTATGGCGTCTCTATCGATAAATTTAAGGAACATTGCTATTGGCCGACTGCATGCAGGCGAAAGTCAAAAGTCAGGTTGCCAGGCATCTAAACATGCATCAGAGTACCATCAGTCGACTTTGGCCCCGGTTCCAAGCCACTGGCTCAGTTGAAGACCGGCATCGCAGTGGACGACCCAGAGTGACAACAGCAGCGGAGGATCACTTTATTCGGCTTTGTCACCTCAGAGACAGGTTTACAACAGCTTCCTGAACTGCCCAGTCATTGCCTGCAGGACGTCATGTGTCTGATCAAACTGTCCGGGATAGACTGCATGACGCTGGACTTTGGGCACAACGATCTCACCGAGGACCTGTCCTTACGCGCCGCCATCACCAAAATCGACTTCTTTGGGCCAACCAGCATCGTCCCTGGGCAGCTGACAATCAATGGAGATGTGTCTGGTTTAGTGACGAATCTTTCTTTTTGTTGCAGCGTCATGATAGACGGCGTAGGGTCTACCGCAGGCGAAATGAACGTTTTGCCCAAAATTGCGTTGATGAAGCTCTGCCGCACGGTGGTGGAGGTGCAATGGTGTGAGGAATGATCAGTTACAACGGAAGGAGTCAATTGGTGCACATTGAAGGAGGCTTGAATGCGCAACGATACGTCAATGAAATTCTTCGACCCCATGTCCTTCCACTGTTGGCTGCCCAAAGGTTTGTGTTTCAACAGGACAATGCCAGACCCCATTGCGCATGGCTGACCACGCAGTTCCTGACTGCCAACAACATTCTCACCCTTCCCTGGCCATCCCTGTCTCCAGACATGAGTCCGATTGAGCACCTGTGGGATGAGCTGCATAGATGTGTTTGTCGCCGAGATGTTGCTCCAGCCAATCATCGTGATCTGTTCCAGGCACTCCAGGAAGAGTGGGCAGCCATCCCACAGGCCCACATCAGACGTCTGATCGCATCCATGCCCAGGAGATGCCAGTCGCTGATCGATGCAAGAGGAGGCCACACACCATACTAACGGGAAAACCCGTACGCCAAAAAACTCTCGTAACCCAGATGCAAAACAACTGTCAATTTATTGGTTGAACCCTAAGGTATTCTTGTGTGCAATTTGAACAATTAACTCATTAAATTAAAAAAGTTATTGAATGTCAAAATTATGGCTATGTGTGTGCCTTCAGTAGCTATGCATTTCTTTTTTTGAACAGTATACTTGCAATTGTGAAATATATGATCCAGAAATGACCCAGACTTATAAAAGACTCAATCACCTCTATAACTTTCCTATTCATCAGTATAGGCAAAAGAAAACAAGATAAAAACTTTAATACTGTATCTAGTAAATCAAAACAGAATATGAATAGTTCAGAACAGCATTAGTGGGTTAAGGGTAATGTAAGTGTAAATGTATGAATAGTTCAGAACACCAATAGTGGGTTAAGCGTACAGTATGTGTAAATGTATGAATAGTTCAGAACACCTATAGTGGGTTAAGGTTAATGTATGTGTAAATGTATGAATAGTTCAGAACACCAATAGTGGGTTAAGGGTAATGCATGTGTAAATGTATGTGTAAATGTATGAATAGTTCAGAACACCAATAGTGGGTTAAGGGTAATGTATGTGTAAATGTATGAATAGTTCAAAACAGCATTAATGGGTTAAGGGTAATATATGTGTAAATGTATGAATAGTTCAGAACATCGATAGTGGATTAAGGGTAATGTATGTGTAAATGTATGAATAGTTCAGAACACCAATAGTAGATTAAGGGTAATGTATGTGTAAATGTATGAATAGTTCAAAACAGCATTTGTGGATTAAGAGTAATGTAACCGTGCTGTCCCAGCTAGTTATGTACTCAATTCAAAGTATGTAACAGGGTCGCGGCGCCAATTCAAAGTATGTGACCGTGCTCGGGGACTGGTTACACTTTATGTGGTGTCACTAGGTGGCAGATGGCAGGCCTAGTGATGCAACTCAAATTTTACAAGACTCTTTTGTTTATCTTCCAAGTTATTGATTATGGACATGTGTACTGGCCATCTCCGCCAGAGATGTTAATTCCTGGATGAGACACTGTTCCTTCTTCAATCATCTCACGATCCGTTCCGTTCCTTCTTTGTTGTTACTAGTGATTTTCATATAGTGGTAGTTTATGAATAGTTATGGCTTACATACAGCAACTCTCAAAGGACGAACTCAAATCTTTGTCTTATCCTTCAAAACATTTATTTACATTTGTAATATTACTCAGCAAGACCAGTAATTGATATCATAGAGCTCGCATATCATTATATTATGGGTGCTTCGTGCATAAGCTCTATATCTAATATATATATATGTATATATATATGTATATATGTATATATGTATATATATATATATATATATATATATATATATATATATATATATATATATATATATATATATATATGTATGTATGTATATATATACATACATACATATATACATACATACATGTGTGTGTGTGTGTGGTGTGGTGGGTGGGTGTGTGTGTGTGTGTGTGTGTGTGAGTGTGTGTGTGTGTGTGTGTGTGTGTGTGTGTGTGTGTGTGTGTGTGTGTGTGTGTGTGTGTGTGTGTGTGTGTGTGTGTGTGTGTGTGTGTGTGTGTGTGTGTGTGTGTGTGTGTGTGTGTGTGTGTGTGTGTGTGTGTGTGTGTGTGTGTGTGTTTTGACATTTTATCAATGAACTGGCCGTAGAAGCTGAAAATGCTGCAAGAACTGGTAATAGTAGGTGCCTTTATCAAATTACAAAACAACTATGTCACCAGCCTACTGCTATGGAAACACCTGTTAAAGGTAAATTAGGGAATTCAATACCAACAGAAAAAGAACAAATGAAGAGATGGGCTGAGCACTTCATGGAGGTGCTAAACAGACCACCACCAACAGTAACACCTGATTTTAATAATGAAACATCCACAACCACCTTGCCAATAACTTGCGATGAATTCATGCTGGACGAGATCAAACAAGCCGTTAAAAGATTAAAAAATTTTAAAGCTACTGGAGTTGACGAAATTTCAGGGGAAATGATTAAAGCAGTTAATGACAACAACCTCTTGAGAATTTTAGATATTATAAATGAAGTATGGAGAGAAGAACAACCACCACAACAATGGAAAGACAGTATTATTGTAAAGTTAGCGAAGAAAGGTGATCTATCAGACTGTAATAACTGGTGTGGTATATCTCTATTATCAGTACCTGGAAAATTATTATGTTGCATGATGTTAGAAAGACTTAAATTGCATGCTGACGAAAAGATCAGAGAAGAACAAGCGGGTTTCAGGCCGAAACGATCATGTATTGATCAAATATTCACACTAAGAACAATTATAGAAGAATCAGTGGAAAGGCAATCGCCACTTACTATCACCTTCGTCGATTTTCAAAAAGCCTTTGATAGTCTACACCGCCCATCATTGTGGAAGATACTTACAATCTATGGTTTTCCAACAAAATATGTGAATATAATCAAAGCGCTATATGACAATGCAAGATGTTGTGTTAGAACAAATAAAGGGAATACAGAATGGTTTACAGTAGAAACAGGGGTGAAACAAGGCTGTATTATGTCACCACTAATTTTTGGAATAGCTATTGATTGGGTTATGAGAAATTATACCCACAATGAACAATTAGGTATAAAATGGACAAATGGAAAATTCCTGGGGGACCTGGATTTCGCAGATGATGTAGCATTCTTAAGTTCAACACCAAGACAATCCCAAGAAGCAATAAATAATTTGTGTCATCTCTCGGTTAAAATAGGTCTCCAAATAAATGCCTCTAAAACTAAAGCTATGAACTTTTCTAACGAGACCTTTGATATCATCTTGAACGGGGAAAAACTACAGAAAGTTGAAAGTTTCAATTATTTAGGCAGTAAAATGACTCAGGATGGTGACACAACAAGAGAAATCCATACTAGAATTGCTTTGGCAGCTAGCGCCTTCAATAGATTATCTAACATTTGGAAATTACGATCATTGAATATACATACCAAGCTTCGTCTGTTTAATTCAAATGTTATCTCAGTGTTAACATACGGCTGTGAGAGTTGGAAAATAACAAAATCATTGGAGAACAAGCTGAATACATTCGAGAACAAATCTCTTAGAAAACTCATGAACATCAGTTGGAAAGAATTCAAGACTAATCGACAAATAAGAGAAGACTCTAGGCAGAAATATGTCTCCGACTATATAAGGAAAAGACGATGGTCATATATCGGTCATGTCCTACGAATGCAAAACAACAGAATACCACTACAGGCACTCACTTGGGTTCCTGAGGGTAAGAGGAAAAAAGGAAGACCAAAAGAAACACTCAGAAGAACAATAATAAGAGAAGGAAGAACGTTGGGCCTAAATAATGTGCAAGAGCTAAGAGAAGTGGCGTCACAACGAACAACCTGGAGAGCACTGGTTTCTGCCTTATGCGCCATGTTTGGTGCTTGTATGTATGTGTGTATGTGTGTGTGTGTGTGTATGCGTGCGTGCGTGCGTACGTACATACGTATGTATGTTATGTATGTAATGTATGTATGTAATGTATGTATGTATGTATGTATGTATGTATGTATGTATGTATGTATGTATGTATGTATGTATGTTGTATGTATGTATGTATGTATGTATGTAATGTATGTAATGTATGTAATGTATGTATGTATGTATATTCTTTCTTTGTCATTCTATCATCTCCAGTTGACTTTCTTAGTCTTCTCAAAAAGTATTCTTGTTATCATAGAGCTCGCATATACAGTAATTATCATAGGTGCTTCGTGCATAAACTCTATATCTCGTGTATGTACATATTCTTCCTTTGTCATTCTATTATCTCCAGTTGACTTTCTTAGTCTTCTAAAAAAAGTATTCTTGTTATGTTTGAGTATCTATATACTCCATATCAGCATTTCAAACTCATCGTATATATGCCTATATTCTTTCTTTGTAAACTTAGTCAGACCTGCCTATACTACTGTTCCTGAAAGCAAAATTCAATTCATATACTAACTATCAAAGCTTCAGGTCATATACTTACATGCAAGAGCATGTTGGCAGTTCATACAGAAGTCGACTCTCCCAGTCGCTCAAATATCGTACCTATTTATGAATAGCTCATACTTCACTTATTGTGATCTGACAATGATAAATGTGGTTTTCTTCCAGTAATGCGTAACCATTCTTTTATTTACAGGTAGTCGTATTTTACTTGACCAACTGTTGCTTTGTAAGGGTAGTGATATCTTCACATCTCCTGCTTTCTTTACTTAGTCAATAAAGTGCTCATAATATGTCTGACACTTTGACACTGTACCTCTGTGTTACTTCTCCTGTATATGTATAATTCTATCTCGTATAAATCATAAGTTCAGATAATACTTACAGCCCAAATCGCTGAATTCCTTACGAAATACACTCTCTACACTCATGGTGTTTATAAGAAACTTCTTAATCATTTTAAACACTGTCTAGTGATGGCAAAACTTCTGAATATATCTATATCTAGGCTATATCTGTATAACCACAGAATCCATTCATCTTGAGACTATGGCAAACACACCTTGCTTCTTCAATCACAAAAACCGGACTGCCCTAATGACCTCTGGTCATTATTCTGTCGTATGTTTCTCTCGCTACTTCTGATTCGTTGCTCTAAAATGTTTTCACTTAAATTTATTGGTCGAGCCTTTTATTTACCACTCAAGAGAAATACTCATGTTTAGTTAATGCGAGCCGAGTTACTGAACTCTTGTCTGTTTTATCATACATTATTTTCTTCCCTGTGAACTGTCTTAAGCGTTTATCTGACCTTGCCAATAGCATGAATAATGCTTGGGCAAACCCCACGGCGACATAAATGTATAAATGTAAATGAATGAATAGTTCAGAAAAGCATTAGTGGGTTAAGGGTAATGTATGTGTAAATGTATGAATAGTTCAAAACAGCATTAGTGGGTTAAGCATAATGTATGTGTAAATGTATGAATAGTTCAGAACACCAATAGTGGATTACGGGTAATGTATGTGTAAATGTATGAATAGTTCAGAACATCAATAGTGGGTTAAGGGTAATGTATGTGTAAATGTATGAATAGTTCAAAACAGCATTAATGGGTTAAGGGCAATATATGTGTTAATGTATGAATAGTTCAGATCAATAGTGGATTAAGGGTAATGTATGTGTAAAAGTATGAATAGTTCAGAACACCTATAGTGGATTAAGGGTAATGTATGTGTAAATGCATGAATAGTTCAAAAAAGCATTAATGGGTTAAGGGTAATATATGTATAAATGTATGAATAATTCAGAACACCTATAGTGGATTAAGGATAATGTATGTGTAAATGTATAAATAATTCAGAACACCTATAGTGGATTAAGGGTAATGTATGTGTAAATGTATGAATAGTTCAGAACACCTATAGTGGGTTAAGGATAATGTATGTGTAAATGCAGAAACAAAGAGGAGAAATAAACAAAGAAGGAAACACAAGACCTGTGAATAGTATGTAATAAAAGAACGATGCTGGACCTAGTATAGTGAAGTCTCTAACATTTCAATCCCTTACAGCAGTATCTGCTATGGGACTAACTTTACCTTTTTATTTGTTAGGTACATGGCAGGCACTCGTAAGAAATAAAGAACACTAGACAACTAAGAAATAAGAGAAGTGACAGACTCACAGACAAAGTTGTACTTGTTTAAAGTGATGCTCTGTTCATAAAGTAATGCCATGAGCAATAATTCCAAATAACAGATACTGAATGTACAATCAGGAAATGTGTCACACTATAGAAAACAGGGCTTGTTCTGGAACCCCCGGGGCAAGAGAAGATTGAAGAGAACATGGAGAAGACACCTGGAGACAGAAATAAAAATGATGAAGATACGGAAAGACCTTGAGCTGATGGCACACCACAGGAAGGCTTGACATGTGTTTGCTAAAGGCCTATTCTCCAGACTTAACTAAATTAAAACCCTCACATAAGCCTAATTGCCATAACCGTATCAATCCATACAAGACAGTTCAACATGTCCTGGTCACATGCTCAGGACTCACCACAGAAAGAAGAAAGCTTCTGCCGGGTTGCACAACAATCACAAACCATTTATAATGCGCCACCAATCAGCTAATGGAACACATGCAGACTTCAACGTGGCATTGGCTGTGAAAGAGGGATGAGATCTGCAGCCTTTCTTGAACAACAAGATCAACTATGACCATCAAGTCACGGGGTCAAACTTTTGATGTATTTCAGTTTTTAGCACAGGTCAATTTTACTTTGGTCTTTCGCAAGTCAGACATTTTAAAAATTAAGTTATAAAGTACTAGTGTGCAGATTCTCAGAGTTGGTAAATTTTGTTAACAAATAAATGAAACCTATTCTATGTGCACAATGAATGAGACAAGACCCAAGTACAAAATGAATTAATGATTAGTTGATTACCTACCCAGTTGACCTCATTCTTAGCTTTCTCCTCCAGTAGTTTCTGTAAGGCTGGACCTTCCGTCTGTTTAAATCTTGTCACAATCTGTGGTCAATACATTTAAAAGTAAGACACAACAATGAATATTTTCCACACCAAAAAAAAAACCTATTTATAAAATAAACATGAAGTTATTGTCAAAATCTAGATAATCAAGCTGTTTGATCAGAGTTCACTGAATTCCATTTCTGTTTGTTGATGTTTTCATAGCCTAATCTATAGCCAGTAACAAGACAAATGGTGACACAGGGCATCCCTGTCACATTCCAGTTCTTAGCTCTAACAGCTTTTTAAAAAAAAGATTTTAATTAGTAGTTTAGTCTCACTTTGGCAAGGCACGCTCCATTCATCATAGACTCATGGTATGTCAGTTATATTAGGGTGCATGTGTAAATACAACAGACCTTGTGGCCTAAGGAGTTACTCCAAACAGCTCAGTAACTTGTCCCTCATGAAAAATTATGCATGTCAAGTTTCAATATGTTTACAGAAATGACCAATGTAAGAGTACACGAATGCTTTGGTATATACTTCCTGTAAGGGGGACTAACTACAGTAGTGGTTCTATGCTTCATATGAAGCAAAAGGGAAATGATGATGCATCCACAACAGAACAAATAAAATCAAAACTATAAAATACAACCAACCTCCTGTGTAGTCTGGTATTCTCCATCATTCAACAAGGGACGGCAGGTGTCTAGATATTTTTTCAGGGTCTGGTCAAGTGGTGGTACTGGCAACTTGGGCAGTGAGTACTGGACAGAGAAAGTTCGGCCCTTGGGAACAATACGCTGCTGCCCTTCCGCTACCATTTTGCTCAAAGCAGTTGTAGCCTGATGCTGAAAGAGTAACAAAAACAAAAATGTGGGGTATATGATCACATGCAATATTATTTTATTCGATATGCATATTTTAACACACTACAGTAAAACTTTTATAGGAACTTTTCAGAATATATGTGAGATGTGTAGTTTCTGTTCTTCTGTATGATGAAGAATGCTTGATAATAACAGAAACGGAAATGTCCAAAGTGTCATCTTTCGACACAGCTTGCTTATGGAAAACTCTCACAAGTTTTTGGTCGCATACCATCACAAACCAAGAACTGTTTAGTCAGATTTATCAAGACGATATGCACACTATTGTAGTAGGCAGACGCTGGAGTTATGTTGGTCACGTCCCTTGAGATTTCAGAAGAAGGATTGCCTTATAATATTATTGACTGGTTTCTTCAGTGTGTGTCCTATCAATTGCCAGCGTCTTCTCATCTCTTGTTCTACTGGCACTTGTCTGGTTTATATCACCAACTCCACATTAGTGATCTTGTCATACCATTTCGATCCTTCTATGCAAGCACCCATTTATGAAGTCTGTAGCTAAGTGATCGGCAGAATCTGGACCATTAAGCTGTTTTGATAGAGTCTGTTGAATTCTATTTCTGTTGGTTTTCATAACCCAATTTATAGCCCGCAATAAGAGAAATGGTGGCAAGAACATCCCTTCTGCAATTCTGTTCTTATCCTAAATGGTTCTGTAAGTTGTCCCTCATGAAGAATTCTGAATGTTTTATCTTCATGTGTTTTCTTTATTAAATTAATGATTTTCATGGGGACTCCATAATGCTTCATCAATTTCCATAGTGATTCTTCGTCTACACTGTTAAATGCCTTTTCACAGTTCACAAATCCAATGCAGCTATTAGATTTCCAGGCTCTGTAGTATTATTTTATACAGTGTGGTAGTAAGGATATGTTCTGTAACAAAACTGCCTGATGCTCCTACAAAAGTCTGTCTATGGCCTTCTTTAATCTATCAAGGATAAAATCTTGTTCAACATTTTTCCTGGTCCTGATAATAACATTCATCATCATCATCATTCTCCTTTTTGCTCCTTATGGAGCCACCACTGTAGCTGGCCACCTTGCAGGAAGCCTGCACCAAGCATTCATATGCTATTGTAGTAGTGATTTCTTAGCAATTAGTTTGACATGATGAGGTTGCCAACCTCATATCAGTTGCCTTCTATGACAGATAGTAATATTATTCCTCTGTAATTTGTGCCCTTCTGTTAATCTCCCTTCTTTGACAACTTGACCAGATATCTATCTTTCAAGTCTGCTGGTACCGATTCTCTCTCCCAGACCTGCTAGGTAATTTGTGTAATATCTTTGTACAGGTGTCCATGTTTCCATTGTTATCAATGCTTTTTGTTGTCACTCCCTTTCTTTCCAAGAATTTCACATCTCATTCCACGTACTTTTTTTTTCCCTGTCGCTAGTGGTGCATCTGCTTTGTCTTCTGGCTGTTGAAGTGTTTGGAGGACATTGGGTATTCATCATCACTGGGTATCCATCATCACTGGGTATTCATCACCACTGGGTATCCATCATCACTGGGCATTCATCATCGCTGGGCATTCATCATCACTGGGCATTCATCATCACCGGGCATTCATCAACACTGGGCATTCATCATCATTGGGCGTTCATCATCACTGGGCATTCATCATCACTGGGTATTCATCATCACTGGGCATTCATCATCACCGGACATTCATCATCACTGGGTATTCATCATCACTGGGCATTCATCATCACCGGACATTCATCATCACTGGGTATTCATCATCACCATTTTCCTTTGTACTCCTTATTGAGCATAGAGCCAAAACTACAGCTGGTCCACCTCCAGGAAGCCTGCACCAAGCAGTCACTTGTTCTTGCAGTGCTGGTTTCTGTGCCAATTTGTTTTACAGGATAAGGTTGCCAGCCCCAAGCACAATTTCATATTAGTCGCCTTGTACTACAACCCAACAGGAAGTAGTAATCCTATTCTTTCTCTGTCTTTTCAGAGACCCCGGGGAACTACACTGGACTTATTGAACATTGGGACACTTAATTTCTTAATTGTTTCTCGTTTCCACGGATATCCCACATCAATGTACTGTCTGCCTATGTTGCTGTACTTCTTGAGTTTAGCTTTACCTCGGCTAGGAAAAGATAAGTGATCTGATGCCATATCTGCTCCTCTGTACACTCTTACATTACATAATGATGATCTGAACTTCTTGTTTATGCACATATCATCATCATCACCACCTTTTAACTCCCTCAGAAGCATGGGCCTTAAACAAATTCATGCAAAGCCTTCCTGCCCAGTGTTATCCATTCTTGGTCTTTCCACAGTTCTCTTCTCCCTATGTTTTTGCCCCCCCCCCCCCCCCCCCCCAATGAATTGTGCCCCATTCTTCTATATTTCCACATCTCAAGAGTCTCACTTCGTTCTTCTCCCTATGTTTTTTGCACCCCCCCCATGAGATGCGCCCCATTCTTCTATATTTCCACATCTCAAGTGTCTCAATTCATTCTCCCTCATTAGTTCTCTTTTCATACCTAGATTTTGTAGGACCTCCTTATTTGTTTTCTTCTCTTTCCATGAGATGTGCCCCATTCTTCTATATTTCCACATCTTAATTCATTCTTCCAATTGCTTATTCATTGTCCATGTTTCTACACCATACAGTAGTGCAGAATATATATAACATTTTATGATTCTCAGGTTTAATTTGTGAGTTAACTGTTCAGATGTCAGTATATGTTACATGTTGTTGAATGTAGCTTTGGCCATTCCTATTCTCTTCTTGATTTCCGTTTCACATCTGCCATCTTCTGTTATTAAATGACCAAGATATGAAGACAACGGCTAGCCACCGTGGAAGAGATTGGGGCCTTATCACGTACGTCCTAAAGAATGTAATGGAATTGCCTGTGAATAGTATATAATAAAAGAACGATGCTGGACCTAGTATAGTGAAGTCTCTAACATTTCACTCCACTACTTCCCTCCCTTACTCTAGGGATTCCAGAACAAGAACTGACTTTATGCACATACGATTAATCTGATTTTCTGTTCCATGGTCTGGTGATTTCAACATTGATTTATGTATTCTTTTATATGGAAACACGATTCCTCCTAAACAAGGTGATCTGAAGCATGGGATAATGTTTCTCCTTTGTCATTTATTGACCCAAGCCCATGTTTTCCCACACCTCTTCAAAGCCTATGCCTACATTATATGTTTATCTAAGCAGAAATCAAAAGCATGGCCTCTAACAATAATAAAAGTTCATGGCCACGTACATTTGATGATAAGCTGTATTAAAGGTCAAGGTATAACTGTATGTGTCTAGGATAAGAAAGATGCATGCTTCTAGCATGTGAAACAACAAGCATCCTGATGGGGACTGGACAAAAGGAACAAATAAAGATGGGGAGTGCATGAAATAAAAAACTGAAATAGGTACAAGGGGTATTTTTTTTTTTTTTTTTATGGATGGAGAAAGATATCCTGTTCAACCTGTGATGGCTTATATTCCGGATATATAGTGTCTCTAATTTCAGATAGCATACTCATTCATCACCATCTACTTCTGGCATTATCCTTCCTTGTGAGTTATTGTATTTAACATAAATGAAATTTTCTTATTGTGACAAGTGTGTTTAATTTCATGAATGTAAATATTCTTCAAACTTTTTTTTGTGCTGGTTTATTTCTGGTATTAAAAATATGGTGTGTGTAAGTGAGAGAGATGCACAGATAGGGGCATTATGTTTCTTTTTAATTTCATACATATAATGAGCTGGGATACATGTTTTGTTTTAGTTTTATGTGTTGTTCATTATTTCCTTCAGTTTTCTCTATTAAAATTGTTATTTACTTTTAATTTCATATTTGCTACCATTGCTCAATTAAACTTTCCCCTATTTTAATAACTAACAATTAAGTACTGATTTCTAGTACCAATAAGCTAAAACAATACATTGAAAATATGTATACATTCCCAGGATCCTCAGAGATGGCAACAATATAAAATATAAGAACAAAAAGTAGTCTTCACTGTTTAAATCAGTGACAGATTCCGTACACAGAACACACTGTCTTGCCAGTTTTTTGTCATAATTGTGTATAGGACAAACTTACTATTCAGGTCACCTGCAGCACATCAGTATGTCATGGCATACTGGTTGCCAAGCACTGGTATAATTAACCCAGCAGTGTGATGACATGACCAAAAAATCTCAGATTTCAACAACCCACACACAACTAGAGATCCAATTCCTAACTCAGTCTTTAACAATCCACATACAAGCAGAGATTCAAGTTCCTAACTTAATCTTTAACAACCCAAATACAACCTAAGATCTAATTCCTCAGTCTTAAACAATCCACATGTCGTAAAACGTGTGTGTAAACCCACTTCTTTGTTAACAAGTATGCCCAGCCAATCCACGTTCAACAGACTCTGAGCCAGAATAAATTACACGAAGTATACGCCATCTTGTTCCCCCAAGATGGCGGCAGACAGAATAAAATTAGGCATAAGCCCTGTATTTCGGGACTCGGTCACGGAATGTACGAAACCGCCGAGAACCAATCAAAAGAGTTCCTTACGCACTGGCAGATTCCTTGCGTCTACCTATAAACGGGCGCATTTTATTAAAAAAAACACACACAAACACGAAGGCCAGCACGACCGACTGGGGAAAGAGATAGCTGTCAACATTGATTTATTGCTTACCTGCGTGACCGGGCACTCTTGCTTCACTAAAGTCGAGTCCAAATCTGGCTTGTATTAATCTTAGAGGGTAGGTAAACTTACTATAAACTGGTAGGAGAATAGGCCTACATCAGATATATCTTCTTCTTCTTCTTCTCTTCTTTGATCCTTAGCTGCCGACCGTCAAAGCAGTCAGTGACCATTACGCCTGGTGGCGTCTTGTAGGGCAACAACAAATTGATTCCACTTTGCTCGGTCGGCGGCAATCCTTCGTACAGTGCCCCAACTCTGGTTCCTTCTTTGCATCTCAGCCTCCACAGTCCTCCGCCAAGTTGTTTTTGGTCGGCCTCTCTTTCGTTTTCCTTCAGGGGTCCATAGCATAGTTGTTCTTGTGATGGCATAGAGGTCTCTTCTGAGGACATGGCCAACCCAGCTCCAGCATCTGCCAGCTATGATGTTTTACTATGAATGTATCAGGTATACTGATTATATCTTGGGGAATTAGGTATAATGATAGTATTTCCTGGTATGATTGTAGAAGAAGAAAACCAACCTGAATATAACCTTTAGGACTCATATAACTACAACAGTATTGTTAGGATATATTTTACCAGCCAGTATAGCACTTATCAGAGATGGCCTAGTATATTATGGGTGAAAGGAAAACTTAAACCTAGCTGTACAAATTATTGGATGTATCAATGTATTGAATTATTAGAAAGAACGTTTTGCAAGTAGACACCTGTCTTGTCTCACTATTGCTAAATCATACTGAGCCATGTTGTCATTCATCCTACATGCAGACACCTGAGACACGCTCATCTCATATACACTAGAAATAGGTGGGCTTGATGACAGAAATTAGCCCCTATTTTTCCTTGTTACAGGTTTTATTCGTGTCATCCAACCTGAGGTCGTATGTTCGAGTCAATCCAGCTGCCTGGAACTTCGCAGGAGCACAGTGATTGTACCAGAGCTACATCCTTAGTCCCCCTCAGTCTTGGGTGGGCTAAAGGAACGATCATCAGCAGGTGTTGTGTGCAACAAATTAGGAAGGACAGAACTGTTCTAAGAGATGAGTACACATTAGTACCATTTCCGTCAGCAATTGTGAGCATTTAACTGTCAATGACGAAAAAGTGATTTAGCGTAGTGAGAGACAAGATTAACAGCACAGCTGATAAATTTTCTATAATTAATTAACAGCACAGCTGATATCTATAATTTTGTTCCTATAATTGGAAGACTTGTAATATATAAATATATATATATATATATGTAAATCATATGTAAATTTACAAATCCATTGCATTCCATCTTCCAACATCCACCCTTCAGCGCAAGAGTAGATAGTGTATAGTCTTAATAAATAAGGAAATTGTATTTGAACGACTTGTCAAGTTTATAATTGTTAAGTGAAATCTGTTTCCTTGTTTAATATCACAGTTAGTTACACAGCAGGGTGGCATTTTATAACTGTCTCCACTCTACTAATTTTTCAAGATCAGATCATTCACAGCCGTAACTAATTTGTGATACCAGTAGTTCTCTCATACACTGGGACTTCACCATTTTCCTGCAGAAATTCTATTTCTGTATGGTCAGTACTATACTGATCTTAGAGCCAATAAAAACCTCACGCTACACCACATACAAGCAGAGATTCAAATTTCTAATGTAATCTTTAACAACTCACATACAACGAAAGATCTAATTCCTTAGTATTAAACAAGCCACATAGAATAAGAGATCTAATTTTTAATGCCAGTAAAAATAAACAAAGACCTCACAAGAAAAAGGTAAATCCCGTGAACAGTGTCACCTCTAAATATGTCACCGTAAATATGAGGGTATACATTTTTTGTTCAGATCAAAGGTCACATAAGTCAAGTTACAGATAGATAACTTATATATCTTCACAACCTGGTCATAGTAACACAACCTATATGAATTTGCCACATCTTTAACACAACCCAGTTCCTAATACTTTTCTCTTAAACCAGTAAGTGTGGGCTTGCGTACATACATATGTATTATTATTTCCCTGACAGTTCAAAGTACATGTGTGTGTACAATAATGATTGGAAAGTCACGTCCAATTTTTAAATTTGTATATCCTCACTCATATCCACTGGATATACGTAAAACGAATATTAACTGATTCCGTACGTAAGATCTATTAAAAGACGCAATGGCCGACCGCTGTGGCCGCAAGATCTTTTAAAAGACGCTGATTTATTTTGTTGTTTCTTTCTATTCTGATATTTTATACTGCCCAGAATTTATCTCGAACGGAAGTAAACACAAAACTGCGCAAATTTCAACAAGCTTCAATGTCTTTTATTTGCGTTTGAAGGGATTTTTTCACATTTATCTTCATCTTTAATCGTGTTTTGTCGTATCGCCATAATGGCCGAAAACACACAGGATATGTTACTAATATGTAAACAGTGAACAAACTGTGTGATCAACCATAACTTTCTTACTTTTTCTGTGTTTCTAAATGGATTACCTGCACAAAGAGAGCAGTGAAACTGTATTGTGATAACAATTTATGTTACAAGCCTTACGTAAGTCGAAAATTTTTGTTCAAAATTTCAAGTTATCTTTTTTCCGTGTACATATTATCTGTTATAACATAAACATAACATAAAATTAGCCAGAAAGGCATATGGATTTATATTGTTCATTCAATGTACTTTAATTTGATATATAATATGTTATACTTAACTCATGATTAGACACACATTGTCAGTAAATGTAAATTATGTATGTGTAAATTTTTGGGGCTTAAAAATAATTCCGTCCAGAGCTGAAAATAATTACGTACGGAATCAGTTAAAACTAGGAGCAATAACTGCAATTTGACAAATAAGTTTTATTTTAAATTACCAGAAACAAAATAATGAAATCTAAAATGGCCAATAAAGTGATGTTACAAGAGATAGCAAAAATGGCTGCCCACTATGAAATCACGTGTAGATGAAACACAAAAATTGCTGCCCACTATGAAATCACGTGTAGATGAAACACAATCTCATGCAGAGTTGCAATCTTATTGTTATTGGTGATCAGAATCGACGTCACTGCATTCCGGGCAAACCCGTAGTTGCTTAGTCTCCTCAGCAAATGTTGAAGGGTAGGAATGCTAATTGTTCGTGTTGCGCACTGGATGTAAACAAGCCGGATGCATCCTATCATACATCCATCTCTATTAGTCTTACATTTGATGCTAAATTTCAGCAATCTTAGCCTTGATGATTCATCGATTGCAGTGTCATTCTCTAATAGGCGATCATTAATTGCCCTCAGTATCTCTTCCTTATACAATGCACATTCTTTGGGTGCTCTTGAAGCTAGTCTGTCAGCTTTTTTCATTGCCGCATACCCCTGCATAACAGTAGATCCATATCAGTTCCTGAAGATTTGAAGCTTCTATGTATCTTATTGCGAAATAGCATTTTATGTAATAAAGTAACATTCAATTTTCTCTTTATTTTGACTTTTGTTTCATTTAAATTAGTTGGATAGGAGTAAAAAAAATAGAAAGTAACTTTTCAACCACCCTGTATATTACACACAGTACCAAGTTACCCTGTGACCGTCACTAATAAAAAACTGTAACAGGAAACCTATACACAGCATTACAACAGAAGTCATCATCTTTTTCTTCTCCGTACACTCTCAGGCGTCTACTTTTATGTTTTCAAAGAAAGCACTGGTCCGCTTGAGGTTGTTGGTATTTCCGTAGAGTTTTTCCAGAAATGGTACTGGTCATGGCCATATGTGCTGTCTCTGGTCCTAATATATTGGGCATCTTTGAAGCAGATGTTCAGTAGTCATTTTATCAGTACCATAGTTACACTCATCGGTAGTTTCTATCTTTAGCTTGTTTAGTAGATGGTATCCCAATCTGTCATGGCCAGTGTGGAATCTGAAGATTATCACTCGTTCTCTTCTGTTGAGCTGGTAGTATGCATTATTTTTGTGTGTGACCTGGATGCTCTGCATCCCATTTGTTTCTGTATCTGGTTCTGATAAAACTCTTTGTGTCCTCGAAAGTTATGCTTGCATCAGGCTGAGGTAGCTTCTCACCTTCCTTTGCCAATCTGTCAGCCTCTTCATCACTGGGAATTATCAGAAATAGTGCCTTCGGTCAGACACGTGGTTCAGCCCTTTTACCTTCTTTACGCTCAGTGGAAGAGGACTTCTAAGTCAGTGTGACAACAGCAATCGTCCTATGTAATCTGTATCATTTAACAAAATGTTTGAGCAGGATGATTGAAAAGTCACCCTAAAAGTCACTGCAGCTGGTCACCTGACAGGAAGCCTGCACCAAACTCTCACATGCTCTTGCAGCAGTACTTTATGTGGCAATTTGTTTTACATGAGGTTGCCAGCTGAGTGCACCTAAAAAAATATCACACTGTACGACATGCCTGAGGGTGTAGTAGTTCTATTCTTTCTTTGTCTCTTCAGAGCTCTCTCCCCTCCCACCAGGAAAATAAACATGACCCGTACATAACATAAATGCTTTGGGTAAACCATGCATTTTACAGCAAGATATGGTAAAATAAATTTAAATATCTACTGATCTTGGATTCATTTCATAGATGAAGCTGAAGAAAAGAGTAACAAAAAGAAATGACTACAGTCAGCTTATTCTTCTTCTTCTTTCGTTCGCTTGAAATATATTGTCTATATCTGCAATGTTGTTTCTTGTATAAACTTCCCTGTCTTTTGTAGTTCAAAGAGAGGTCCGTATAGTTTTGCTTCCAGTGTTGTTTCTCTGGGCCAGTGGGTTTGCCTCAATATATCATATTTGGGGCAATCTTGAAGTACGTGCTCCGCAATCTGGGGTGCCTGTCCCCATGTACACATGGCTGAATTGCCAATCTTGAATTTTGTATACATGTGGCTGCGGAGGCGGTTGTGTCCTGTTCTGAGGCGCAGAATGACAATTTGTTCTGATCTGTTCATAGCTTGGTAGTCATCCTGTGTTGGTGTTGGTGGCTTTCTGATAGATTTGATCATCTTTTTCTTCTGATGGTATGTAACTGGTACATCCGGTTGCTCGTCTGCAGCACCTTCTTTAGCCAGTCCGTCTGCTCTCTCGTTTCCTGGTATTCCACAATGAGACGGTATCCACTGCATGCGACCCTGCGCTGGTTGCACAGTTCAGAAAGTAGGGCTTGTATACCTGGCAATTTTCTGGACTGAAGTGTTTGGAGTGCTGATCTTGCATCTGTCAGGAATACTACAGGCTGTGGACCGAGATTGGTGTTCAATAGTTTCTCAGTTGCCACCTTGATTGCCTGGACTTCTGCATCATAGTTGTTACAGAATTTCCCCGTTGGTACTCTGACTGTATCCCTAGTGTTACTTGGGTATTCTATGTACACTCCTGCTCCTCCATTCTTTACTGCAATCTGTGCTGACCCATTCGTGTATACTCGGACCCAGAGGTCCTGTGGGTATTCATCATTCAGGAAACTGAGAGTGACTGTCCTTCGTTGCACGCTGTTCTGTTCATCCCTGTCGAATATTCCTTTCACTTTTGTCTGGATGTGTACTGGTAGTCCAGGCTCCTCTCTCCAAGAGGTTTGTTCTGGCACAGACTTTAGGGGGCTGTTAACTTCAGGCAGGTCTGAGGTTTGTCTTCGAAATCGTTTGGCCTGGTGGATAAAGCTGCTTCTTTTCAGTCGTCCCATTACTAGATTTTGGAATCTGTCCTTCATTGGATGGCTTGGCATACAGAGGAACTTTTCTGCCTGTGTTAGCACTTTCGTGTCTCTGCGTTCTCTCAGTGCTTGTATCCTCCCCATTTTCTTCATCTCCACTATAGGCGTTGATTTCATTGCCCCCACTACAGTCAGCAATAACACAACAATGTCACCTTGTCTTTTCACAAGTGTACTTTAAGTATCAGTGTTCGATTCTTATTTTTTTTTTTTTTTTTTTTTTTTTTTGAGTCCACTCTTGACAATAGCACAACAATAAAAATGTTAGTCGCCTCTTGTGATAAGCTTGAGGAAGCAGCGGTTCTTTTCTCTCTTTGTCTCCTCTGAGACCTCATGGGAACCACACGATAGGTCATAATAAAATACTTCAACAACAATTTTAAAAAAGCAAATCAAAATGACATCATAACAGGGTGAAGAAATCTAGCTACTTCAGTGACTAAAAAGTTCCCAGAACAAATGTCTCTTATCTCAGTGTAAGAATTAGTGAACTGAACAGCTGGAACTGTCCTGTGTGGTTCCTGGCTAATAGGGTCAAGTCTAAGGTTAAGTCTAGTGTTTGCGGCTATTTTGTCCCCCTAAACCCTAATGCTGAACCCCTAACCACATTCTCTTTAAATAAATAGCATTCTTAATTAACTACACTGCCACAAATTGCTGATGCCACTTAACAAACATGAAAGAATAACGTTAACCCAAATCTGGCCCTATTTGTGACAATGATGGCACATGTACATTGAACTGCATTTCAACCGTAAATATTTCGTCAACATTCTAAGATTTAAAAAAAAATTAAAAATCATTTGCAGTTTTGTATTTGTTTGCTTTTTGCTTTTAAAGGCTTCCTAGGAAAAATGCTCTTAAAAGCCTAATTAACAAGTCCATCTAGGGAAATTTTAAGATGAATACCTTATTAAATCATCTTAACCAAAACAGTACATAATTAATGTCAAACTTAACAAAACTAAAAAAACCAACGATGAAAGAAATCAATTACATTACCAATTTTCTTGTTATTCATTCTACTTTTAGATATTTGCATTTTGGGTTTTCTGCTCTCAGTCTGTTTAGCAATTATTCCTCCGATGGTGTCAAATCTACTTCTTTGATAACATGTTTTCTTGTTTCTTCGCTACTTTCTAGTTTGATTTTAATACTACGTGTTAAGGTTGAAATGAAAAACAGTGGGTCGTGTTCTTTGAAGTCATCCAAATACGTTGCCAACTTCGTTAGAGTTAGGATTAAGATTCCTAAACCTAACCCTTTTTACTGCATCTCTGAATTTTTTTTTAAGGCTATATTGAACAGATAGCCCATTGTTCTTCACTTCAACCATGTGCCAATTCTACATGGGTTTCATTTGATGTCTATTATTACAGCTTTTACTTTTTCAGTGTTGTTCACTGTTGGTATAACTGAATATACTATTAAAAATTATAAACACTATATATTCTAGTTATAATCCATCAGAAATCTGCACAAATCAAACTTTAAGTTACTTTATTAACAATAACTGGACAGGAAGAATGATACCATGATTAGGTATTGGTAACTTAACATATTATTTGGAATTAGAGACACCATATATCCTAATCAAAACCAACAAAGGGTTGAGTGGGATATTTTTCTTCATAAATTAAAAACATTTTAAAAATTGGATTCAACAGGATATTTTTCTTCAATAATTTCAACAACAAAAAAATAGGACCATGTAAGAGCATTGTGGTTTGTGTAGATATCTTTTTTTGTATGTTAGTGGTATGTGTAAAATCCTGTTTGTTATCTGATGGGAAGTGGAAGTGTCTTGTGTTTGTGTTTAGTAGCAAACAGCAAAAAAAAAAAAAAAAAAGTTTTGTTGTTAAATTCGTGAAGAAAAATATCCTGTTCACCCTCTGATGGGTTATAATTATGATATACAGTGCAATAAGTTTACACTGCATGCTTAATATCATTAAAAATTAATTCATCTGAACTTGAAATTTAAAATTAATTAATTTTAAAGTGGCCTACAGCCAAAGTTAAGTCCACTAGATACAATGAACCATTTATTGCCACTTTTTTTTTTTTTAATGGAAAGAGGAGGATATACACACATACATTCAAGCAATTTAATAACCTTTTTGATTTACTCTATTTGGGGTAATTTCCTATCTTTCGTACCTTTTTGCTCTGCAGTGAATATATGTAGTTAGGTGTTGTTTCGTAGCAGTTAGGGTTAGGATTAGTATTATGGTTAACACTAACCCTAACACAAACCCTAATCCTAACCCTAATTCTAACCCTAATCCTAACCCAAAGCGCTACGAAACAATACCTAACTATACATATTCACTGCGGAGCAAAAAGGTACGAAAGATAGGAAATTACCCTATTTGGAATGAGTGGAGTAGACAGATGATACCATATTTCAATATCAGAATTAGGCCTATTATCTTTAATTAACCACACTATATATCCTAATTTGCGGAATGCTGGAGAGTTACAGAGAAAGAAATGTCAAAATTGTCATCTTTTCACACAACATGCCTAAGAAAAATTCACTGAATCTTTTTGGCCGAATACCATCACCAACCAAGATCTGCTTACTCGGAGCAAACAAGAGGACATGCACACCATCATAGCTGGCAGACGCTGGAGCTGGGTTGGCCATGTCCTCAGAAGAGACCCCAATGCTATCACAAGAACAGCTAAGATATCCTTATTATACCCCATCAAAGGTTGAACGGGATATTTTATTTATTACAAGAAAAAAATATTATGACTTTCGTATATCGGCAACTGAACACATTATTTGGACTTGAAAACACCACAGGACCTATATCCTAATTACAGCCCTTCAGAGGATGAAGGGGATAATTTTCATCATCAATATAGAAATGTAATTCACATTTTTGTGTTTTGCAGATGGTTCCATGAGTCAATTTTGACCGCAGTAAAACAAATAATGTCATTTTGCTATCTTTATATACCACTCTTCTCTGGTTCCTTAAAAACAACAAAAAAATTATACTTAGCCTAAGAGAAAACTGGTGGTATAGGCCTAGTTGCATACCGGCTTAATTTGAATGAAAACATGTCGTTTACGATGGTCAGGAGAACTGTACTTACCAAAGGTCTAGTCAGATAGCGAAACATGTGTGGTCACAATGTAGGGCACCTATTAATCGGGGCTCAAAGTTCGAGTCACTTGAGCTATGCCCAAGGTTCCTGGCGTCAAATACCAGCATTAGAATTACGAAGGCTTGAAATGGGGTGGTCGTCTGCAGCTGCACACCTGACGCAGGGTCATTCACTCTTGTAAACACAAAGGTCAAAGTTTACTTCCATGCTGTTAACTCTTTAAGCCATAAGAGCCACAATAATGGCTCAGGGTTTAGACCTATTTGGCCCAGGAGCCATTTAAGTGGCTTCGGATTTTTTTGCTCCTGTCTAGAGCTCTGTTCCAATGTTAACAAACCAAAACGTCATTTCCAACAGGAAGTACTTTAATTTTAAATAACTCGTATTTATGCATATGAACATTAAAAAATATTTTTTTTTCCAAACAACAAATACAATAAAAAAGCACTGTGGTGGCCGTTTTTGTTTGGGCCAAACCCTACTTTTTGCTTGGGACTTAAAGAGTCTCAAACGTTCATTACAATTATGCGATTTAAAAATAAAATTCTTTTTGATTACTTGTATACTTAGTCAGTAGCGAGAATATAATGGGGCCCTTCATCATGATATGCATAATTCATAAACGCCATTATCAGTAATTTTAACAGCAGCATGTAGGCGAATAGTCTCCTTCTGCTGTTAAAATAGTCTCCAAAATTACTTTTTTGTGTTTTTGTTTTCTTGTTGTTGTTTGTTTTTATTTTAATTGTTTGATTGATTTTTGTTGTTGTTGGTAATTTCCTATTACTCGTACCTTTTTGCTCCATAGTGAATATGTGTAAAGTGTTCTTTCGCAGCAGTTAGGGTTAGGGTTTGGGTTAGGGGTAGTGTTAACCCTAATCCTAACCTGAAGAGCAGACATGCATATAAATTGTTCAAGGCTCCAACAAGAACGTTTCAGGTACCTAGAGAACTAAAAATTCCCAGCAATAAGAAACTTCTTTGACTGCAACTAGGAATGGGCTGTTTTAGAATAGAAGAACCTTACTGTGCAGAGTGTCTAGAAAAAAAAAAAAATATAGAGCATTTCCTTTTAAAATGTAGTAAGTATGAACAACAGAGAAAATCAATATTAGATTATTTACAGGCACGCAATTCATCCATAACTGTGGAACAGGTTCTGAGAATAGATAGACCTAAAGAATTGCACAATATAGTAAAACAGTATATAACAAGAACCAAAATTAATGTATAAGGAACAATGATGGTGTGAAGAAAAGGGGTAGTCTCATGAGGCGCTTGTATGGCTGATGGCAGATAATTGGTGGATTTGATGTAATCTCGGACACCCTCGGGGTTTCTCACCCATTTTCACCTTGTTAACAACAGGGCAGTTTTTTTTTAAATTCATTAGTTATTTATTGTTTGTTTGTTTCTTGAAAGAAAAAAGAAGGGGGGTGGGGGGGGGGGTGTCACACCCAAAACATTCACACACACATTTGGTTTTGATTTACTCTATTTGGACTGAGTGGAGGGGGGACGAAGGTACTATATTTGGGTATTGGAAATCTGACTTTATTTTCTTGAATTAGTACACCATATGTCTTAATTATAACCCGTCAAGGGTTGAACGTGATACTTTATTAACAATAAGATAAAAAATGTGAGAAGTTACTGTATTTAGATATCGGAAATCAGCTTTTTTTTTTTTTTTTTTAAATTAATGAAGAAAAATATCCCGTTCAACCTCTGATGGGTTATAATTAGGATATATATTGTTTTCAATTCCAAATAATATGAACAACTGCCGATATGAGAAAGTGGCATCACATTTGTCAAATCATTGTAAATAGGGACAATCACAATTGTTCTTATACGTTAAATAAATAATAATAAAAAAACAATTAAAAAAAAAACAAACAAAATCAAGAAGAAACTCTGAACAAGAATAATATTAAAGTGGAGGGGTGTAAAGGCCTGGTGGTTCCAGTTATATAACTGACTTTAACAGATATTTAATTGACTTTCATCTGTTAAAAGTCAAATGCATTGTAAGAACAGCATCAGACCTTCACATTCCCAACCACTATATATTAACATTTGTTCGTGTTAAATATTGTTTGACTATATTATGCAGTTCCCTAGGTCTGTCTATTCTTCTATATTTATAGGTAAGTTGGATGCTTGCAAAAAATCTAATATTGGTATTCTCATTTGTTCATACCTCTTACATTTTAACAAGAAATGTTCTTTATTATTGTATTGAAGACATCCTGCACAGTAAGGTTCTTCTATTCTGAAATAGCCTTTTCCCAGCTGTAGTCTGAGAAGTTTCTGATTACTGGGAATTTTCAATTCCCTAGATATCTGACATTTTCTTGTTGGAGCCTTGAACATCTTATATGCATGTCTTCCTTTCAGATTTTTATCCCACTCTGCTTTCCATTCATATGTTATTAAATCTTTAATTAAGCTTTTAATCTCTGATTTACTCGTCTCTAAATTTATTAGATGTTTATCAGATCTACCTTTCTTGGCTTCTTTATCTGCCTTTTCATTTTCTTCTATGCCAACATGTGAAGGTATCCAAGCAATTAAGACTGAACATCCTCTGGAATATAAGTATGTAGTAGCCAGAAATATCTCCTCTGCTATATCAGGTCTTCTACATTCTCGTAAGTTTCTAAGTGCTTTAATCGTTAAAAGAGAGTCAGTTAAGACTGTTAGTTTTTTTGGGAGGGTTATTAGAGAACATTTTTAGTGCTTTTAGTATTGCTACCATCTCTGCGGTGAAAATGGATGTATTTTCTGTGATGCTATATTCTTTTGCCATTTTCCATATTGGAATATATATTACCTCCAAAGATAACATTTAAGGATAAAAACATAATGCGTAGGCTGCGAATAGTACATGATCGCCTAGACCGCGGGTCATCATCCTCCATAATAATTGACTTGCTAGACAGGAGGGGAACGGCGGATCAAAAAGGAAAAAAAAATATGACTGGAAAGATTGCGTGAGACTAGAAAGGCTAAGGAGACGCAATTGGGGGGGGGGAAACGGAGAAAAGTCACGTTTCCCAAGTTGACATAAAAAGTAAGCAACTCGACAGAAGGGACCATAGATATGTTACGCCACAGTCATTTATTGGACGCTTTTGCAATACCAAGCCCTTGATTTGAATTCAGCGGCTAAAACGCAGATGTTTGGAATATTACAAAATTTAAAAAGTACTTTTTTCTTAATATTAATGTTAGGAATATAAAAATTAGCTGGCCTGATGGCCCATTCTGAGCAGTGAACTAATATGGTCTTAATTTTACAAACGGATAGATAATGTTGAAGATAATGACAAAAGACAGTGTTGTTCACATCATCGACAGACTGTATTGAATCTAAAAGTGTCGCTAATTGCACAAAAAAACACGACCTCGAGACGCAGGTGTTCAAATCTACGTAGTATGGAAGAGAGGGGTTTTGGGTGGTAGCTGTGTCTAAATATAACTTTTAACGACAAAAATTTGGAGGGGAGAGAAAGGTTGGTTCAAAAATCAAGTACATTTTTGTAGAAACACAAGTAGAGACGGACAGACTAACAGATAACCATCCATACTTGACTGAAGCATGACTGAAATGACTTTATGGTAGGAAATTTGAAAAAAAAATAAACCTAGGCAGTGATTGGCCACAGACAAGCATATTGTCGGCGCTTAGACGCGGATTTGGGGTCATTTCTCAATAGTTGTTCAGTGATAGACACAGATTTTAATGTGTGGTGATTTCCATATGAAAGAAAGTGAAATAAATTTAGGGACGCCATACTATAGCCAGCAGCTCAGCTGAGTTTTGCTAGCAATTCTGTGTTATTTATTCATAATCTGGTAAGATTGAAATTATTTCTTTGTATATTTTGAATATTGTTTCATGTTCGAGTGATTTGATACTGCCATATCGAAATCTAGCCTTACAAACAAGTAGGGATTTGCTCTAGACCCCCCGCCCTAGTCAGGGTCTAGGGACCAACAATATACATAAACTCCAGCAAGGGTTAGGCAAGACAGATCAAGTGTTGAGAATAATGAAACATATTACCTATCCTCTTTTAGGGCAGAAAACTAATAAATATTTTTCAGAATCTATAGTCTGGGAGGATCTATCTGATGTAAAACCACCATGGTAAATGTGCTGTTTGGTCAGAGAGATCTGACCTGTCTGTATGATGTGGTTGTTGTGTCAGTGTTGTGTCCAGACGTGGGTAGAGAATAGATTTTGACACATGGCCCATACTTTGATTGCAGAGCTGTGAGTTTCTGTTGTCAACAAAGCAGTGTCTATTCAGTTGGTGACTTTACTCGAGTGTATCTGTGCAGTACTTGTGACAGAGACCACCATTATTGCCCGCCAGCACGGAGAGGTGGGACCACCAGATTTCAGCACCAGAGCTACAACTACAAGATGAGTGAGCCTCTGGTCTGCTGGACATTCACCAACGCTTTGTAGTTACTAATACCCCCATAAAAATTCCCACCATTTTCTGGACACTGTGTAGTCAATATAGACAGGTGTGATGAGGCCACCCCAACAGCACAAACATTAACTATCCTCCCAAGTAGATGACTACTAGAACATTTTAATAAAACTAACTAGTATAGTACATATATATGTACACTATTGCATTTATGATATAATATTCCATGCATTTCTTTCATAATCTCTAAATCCTTTTAAGTTCTGGTCAACCTAAAAAAATTGATCCAGAACAAAATAAATGTAATATAATTCTATCAAAAAATTTTACACACGTGAGTTAGTTCAGTGTATTTTAACATTTATTAATATTATTAGTCTTGTTAAATATCTGTGGGTATATCTATAACCTATTACACCACACTACATATCATAACCCTAGACACTTTACGTAGCCACATTCATAAAAAAAAAATTAAGTGTGAGGTCGTAGTGGTAGCAAGAAAGGCCTTCTGACAATTCACAACTACATTTTATCTCAGGAGCCTTCACAGCTGGCCTCATACAATTACATTTAGTAATATCACCATCATACAATACCATCAAACACCACTACATAAATTGGGGTCTTGTCCAGGGATAATTAGCCCAACAGTAATATTAGGATCTCCTGGTGGGAGAAATAAAAGTAGGGAAATAAATTGTAAAATTCCCTTTAACATTAAAAGTGTCCCTACAGATAAAAGTTGGTGAATCTTCACAGCCAGTAATAATTAATTAGTTAACTGGTTAGTTAGAATTAGTTAGACTATAGTCATATAGTAATTAGAAGTACTTAGTGTATTTACTGGTTAGAGATTTATCTTGTATATTATTATATTGTCTAAAAAGTATGGCGGAGCTGGCAAAATTTAGATCAGCTGCTGTGCTCACCGCGAAGGAGATGGGAATGGATGGTCAGATTTTAATTCAATACGTAACGGCTGAATGTGATAAATATATTGAACGGGAAGAAAGGAGATTAGAAAAAGAGGCTGAAAGAAAATTAGAGTCTGAAAGGTTAGCTGAAGAAAAGAGGTTACAAATTGAGGCTGAGACAAAGAGGCTGCAGATTGAGGCAGAAGAAAAACGACAGCAAAGGGAGGCAGAAGAAAAAAAGGCCGAAAGGGAGGCAGAAGATAGAAGGTTGCAAAGGGAGCACGAATTACGACTAAGGGAGCTGGAATTACAAGGCCAGGCTCCTGAAAATGGTGCCAGCCCTTTTGCCTCAGATGCTACGCCCAGTCTGGGAGCCTCAAACTCCGCTATGGGGTTTCATTTAGACCATTTTGTTGAAAAAGACGATGACATAGAGGGGTACCTAGGACGTTTTGAGTTATTAGCTACTACATATGGGTTAGAGAGAGAGAGGTGGAGCTTAAAGCTATCACAGGGATTGAGAGGTACTTCTTATGAAGTATTTGCCAAAATGAACAGGGAAGAACAAGACAATTATGACATGTTAAAGCAGGCTTTGTTATTAAGGTACGAGAAGAATGGTGAATTTTATCGTAAGAAATTTAGAAATGCCAAACTGTTGTCTGGGGAGACATACCACCAATTCTCTGCTAGACTAGAAACCTATTTGGAGAAATGGACGGCTCTGGGGAAGACCCAAGATCTTCAAGAAATGATCATGATTGAGCAATTGAGAGAGTCCATGGCTCCAGACATGAGAAAATTTCTCATGGAACAAGGTGCAGAGAAGTTGGGGGAAATTTTAAATGTTGCTGAGAGGTATCAGGCAGCTCAGGCAGAGGTAAGTGGTGCTAAAAAGAAGCACATAGACAATTTTAAAGCTCCACAGCAATTTAATAAATTTGATAATAGAGAGCAGGGAAATAAAGGTAGGACAAACTTTGAGCGGCCAAGAAATGACTATCGCGACAGAAACTCACAGTTCAATGACCAAAAGTTCAATGAAAGAAAACCGTTGAACCAAGGGAAAAGATGGTGTAAATGGTGCAAGAAGGATAACCATAACACCGAATTTTGTAGAAGGAAACCTTCAAACATTGCTGCAATGAAGTCGGGGACGCAAAGATTAAAGGTTAATCCTAAGGGACAACAGGAACCTTATCACCCCCCAGTTTGTGAGGATGTTATTTGTAATGGGGTCACCATAAGGTGCCTTTATGATACGGGTTTGGATTATGATTCAGTTGTGAAGTCTAGCCTAGTGGACCCAAGTCAGTATACCACAGAAACAGTGGAAATACAAGGGGCAACTAAGGACATACCACTCATGACACTTCCCATCGCAAGGATAACGGTGAAAACTCGCTATGTGGAGGGAGAAATCAGAGCAGCAGTGATAGATGAACCAATCTACCCTCTGATATTGGGGTGTAGATACGTCTTCTTGGGGAATCCCGAGAAACCTGTGATCATGGCGACAGTGCAGACCAGGTCACAGAAGAAGGAGGAAGAAGGTGAACCTATAAATGCTCATCCAGAGGAGATGAGGAAGGCGCAGGCTGAGGATAGGACACTCAAGCCCTGTTTTAAAAAATTGCCCAAATGCCACACCCCTCCGAGCAAGGGGGAATATTTCATGAAGAACAAACTATTATACAGGAAGATAGGAACTAGATCCACTGGTCACGGACAGTTAGTTCTTCCCAAGATATATAGGGCAAACTTAATAAGGAACTTACATGTTGGAAAAGATGGTGACCATGAGAAAGTCGGTACCATCTGCCAAAAGATTGCTCGAAAATACTATTGGCCCGACGTAAATGTCGATGTTGAAAACTTTGTAGAAGCATGTGGCGTATTTCATGAGGGAACACCCACAAAGGGAAAATATGTGCAGGACCTAGAAACGCCACGGGGCAACTTTAGGCCTGAAAGGAAAACTAATTATACTCGGGTAGACAAAGTGGAATGGGAGCCCCCCTTTTCACACCCAGTCTTCACTTGAATGGATTAACATGGCCACTATGCGAAGAGTACAAAGAAGAAATTTTACCCAGGATAAGATGACAATCCCTCGGTCAGGATTATATAAGCTGGAAGAACAGAAAAGAGAGCGAAGATCTCTCATAAGCAATCTAAAGTGGGGAGATAAACCCAAGAAAAAAATTGGTAGTGGTCGATTTGTGAGTGATGATTCTAGGAAGAAAAGTCCTCATTATAAAGCTTCTAAGGGACGGGACCAGACGGGTTCCAGGAAAAATACGTATGATAAATTAAAGATCCAGATGTAACTTTATTAAGGACCTGGACAGATGAGAAGGCGGAAGAGACTGTTACCTCATCGTATCAATATGTGAACGAACTGACCACTCGTTTGAAAGCTGGATGGAAACTGGCAAATGATAATTTGAAACAAGCCAGGAAGAAACATGCAGCATATTTTAATAGGAAGGCAAAGGACAGGGAACTGGCAGTCGGAGAGAAGGTGCTGCTTCTACTACCCGGAAGCCAGAATAAATTACAAATTGGTTGGCAAGGTCCATATACGGTTCTAGAGAAGGTGTCTAGAACAAACTATAAAATTGACAAAAAGGGGAAGGAAAAAGTTTATCATGTAAACCTGTTAAAGAAGTATCTGGACAGACCACTCCAGGAAAGCACCCCCTTATTGACCTTGGCTATTGCAACCCAGATGCAAAAAGAACCACTCACCTCACATGAATACCCATTACATCCTTGTGAAACAGCAGCACAGGTAAAAGTCAGCAAGCACCTGACTAAAAACCAGAGGGAGAGAGTTCAACAGGTTCTGGAGGAACATACAGATGTATTAACAGATAAACCAGGCCATACAAATTTGCTACAGTATGACATGAAACTGGTAGACGCAAACCCAATCTGTATGAGAGCCTATTCTATTCCGTTCGCGAAGGAGAAGGCATTGAAGGAAGAAATAGATTATTTATTGAAGGAGGGGATTATTTCGCACAGTGAATCATCTTTTAGTTCTAGTGTCGTTTTGTTGAGAAAACCGTCTGGGGAACACAGACTGTGCATAGATTACAGGAAACTGAATGCTGTCACAGAAGGACAAGTGGATCCATTACCAGACACCAAACAGTTATTTGCCAGACTGAACAAGGCAAAATACTTTTCAAAGGTGGATCTGAGTAAAGGCTATTACCAGATCCCAGTGAAGCCTGAAGTGAGACCTTATTTGGCTTTTAGCACTTCGGATGGACATTATGAATTCAATATGCTACCATTCGGACTGAAAAATGCTCCGAGTGTGTTTTCAAGGATGATGCGAAAATTGTTGGATCCCCTGAATAACCCATGTATCACGAATTTCATGGATGATATTCTCGTCGCCACAGAGACATTTGAAGAACACATTGAAGCTCTGGAGATGTTGTTTGATAGACTTCGGGAGGCGAATTTGACTGCTAGGCCAACAAAATGTTGTATTGGATGCAAAGAGTTGGAATTCTTGGGACACACTGTATATCAGGGTAATATGACCCCTGATCCTAAGAACTTGGAAAAACTGCAGAGAGCACCTAGGCCACAAACAAAAAAAGACGTGCGATCATTCGTGTCGTTATGCGGATTTTATCAGAAATACATCAAAAATTTTAACGCTATATGTGCTCCTCTGACTGATTTGACTCGCAAGGGACTTCCAGATAAAATTATTTGGACTGCACAATGTGAACTAGCGTTCCAAGAGTTAAAGGAAAAACTCACTAGCAAGCCTATTCTCAAACTGCCTGATTTGACACAGGACTTTGTCTTAAGAACCGATGCAAGTAATGTAGGACTAGGAGGGGCTTTGTTGCAAAGATCAGCTTCACCTGATGGGGAACTTAAACCAGTCGCTTATGCAAGCCGCAAATTGAATAAGGCGGAACAAGGATACTCCACAAGCGAAAAAGAATGTTTAGCATTAATCTGGGCAATAAAGAAGTTTCAAATCTATCTGTATGGTAGGACTTTTGTGGTGGAGACGGACCATCAGCCTCTCGTGTTCTTGTCTCAGGCTAAGCATGAAAACGCAAGATTGTTGAGGTGGTCTTTGTTGCTTCAACCTTATCAGTTTAGTATCCAATATATCCCAGGCAAATTGAATGTCGGTGCAGATTTCCTCAGTCGGCACCCCTGTGATCAAAATTAGAGTAGTGGCAGACGTGAGGAGTAATTTTACCTATGTGTATCGCTGGTTTTGGAACTTGCCATAGGCATGTTTTCAAGTGGGGAGATGTGTAGTGAAATTGACAGAGATACAACGGTAAAATACCTCCAAAGATAACATTTAAGGATAAAAACATAATGCGTAGGCTGCGAATAGTACATGATCGCCTAGACCGCGGGTCATCATCCTCCATAATAATTGACTTGCTAGACAGGAGGGGAACGGCGGATCAAAAAGGAAAAAAATATGACTGGAAAGATTGCGTGAGACTAGAAAGGCTAAGGAGACGCAATTGGGGGGGAAACGGAGAAAAGTCACGTTTCCCAAGTTGACATAAAAAGTAAGCAACTCGACAGAAGGGACCATAGATATGTTACGCCACAGTCATTTATTGGACGCTTTTGCAATACCAAGCCCTTGATTTGAATTCAGCGGCTAAAACGCAGATGTTTGGAATATTACAAAATTTAAAAAGTACTTTTTTCTTAATATTAATGTTAGGAATATAAAAATTAGCTGGCCGGATCGCCCATTCTGAGCAGTGAACTAATATGGTCTTAATTTTACAAACGGATAGATAATGTTGAAGATAATGACAAAAGACAGTGTTGTTCACATCATCGACAGACTGTATTGAATCTAAAAGTGTCGCTAATTGCACAAAAAAACACGACCTCGAGACGCAGGTGTTCAAATCTACGTAGTATGGAAGAGAGGGGTTTTGGGTGGTAGCTGTGTCTAAATATAACTTTTAACGACAAAAATTTGGAGGGGAGAGAAAGGTTGGTTCAAAAATCAAGTACATTTTTGTAGAAACACAAGTAGAGACGGACAGACTAACAGATAACCATCCATACTTGACTGAAGCATGACTGAAATGACTTTAGGGTAGGAAATTTGAATTAAAAATAAACCTAGGCAGTGATTGGCCACAGACAAGCATATTGTCGGCGCTTAGACGCGGATTTGGGGTCATTTCTCAATAGTTGTTCAGTGATAGACACAGATTTTAAAGTGTGGTGATTTCCATATGAAAGAAAGTGAAATAAATTTAGGGACGCCATACTATAGCCAGCAGCTCAGCTGAGTTTTGCTAGCAATTCTGTGTTATTTATTCATAATCTGGTAAGATTGAAATTATTTCTTTGTATATTTTGAATATTGTTTCATGTTCGAGTGATTTGATACTGCCATATCGAAATCTAGCCTTACAAACAAGTAGGGATTTGCTCTAGACCCCCCGCCCTAGTCAGGGTCTAGGGACCAACAATATACATAAACTCCAGCAAGGGTTAGGCAAGACAGATCAAGTGTTGAGAATAATGAAACATATTACCTATCCTCTTTTAGGGCAGAAAACTAATAAATATTTTTCAGAATCTATAGTCTGGGAGGATCTATCTGATGTAAAACCACCATGGTAAATGTGCTGTTTGGTCAGAGAGATCTGACCTGTCTGTATGATGTGGTTGTTGTGTCAGTGTTGTGTCCAGACGTGGGTAGAGAATAGATTTTGACACATGGCCCATACTTTGATTGCAGAGCTGTGAGTTTCTGTTGTCAACAAAGCAGTGTCTATTCAGTTGGTGACTTTACTCGAGTGTATCTGTGCAGTACTTGTGACAGAGACCACCATTATTGCCCGCCAGCACGGAGAGGTGGGACCACCAGATTTCAGCACCAGAGCTACAACTACAAGATGAGTGAGCCTCTGGTCTGCTGGACATTCACCAACGCTTTGTAGTTACTAATACCCCCATAAAAATTCCCACCATTTTCTGGACACTGTGTAGTCAATATAGACAGGTGTGATGAGGCCACCCCAACAGCACAAACATTAACTATCCTCCCAAGTAGATGACTACTAGAACATTTTAATAAAACTAACTAGTATAGTACATATATATGTACACTATTGCATTTATGATATAATATTCCATGCATTTCTTTCATAATCTCTAAATCCTTTTAAGTTCTGGTCAACCTAAAAAATTGATCCAGAACAAAATAAATGTAATATAATTCTATCAAAAAATTTTACACACGTGGGTTAGTTCAGTGTATTTTAACATTTATTAATATTATTAGTCTTGTTAAATATCTGTGGGTATATCTATAACCTATTACACCACACTACATATCATAACCCTAGACACTTTACGTAGCCACATTCATAAAAAAAAATTAAGTGTGAGGTCGTAGTGGTAGCAAGAAAGGCCTTCTGACAATTCACAACTACATTTTATCTCAGGAGCCTTCACAGCTGGCCTCATACAATTACATTTAGTAATATCACCATCATACAATACCATCAAACACCACTACAGTCTTAGTGCTTGCACCCCGTCGATTACCTTTCAAATATCTTAATAAGTTAGTCAATCCTCTGCAAGACTCCACTAGTTTATCTATGTGTTCATCCCAGTTCAGCTGTTGGTCCAATATCATTCCTAGATATCGAGTGGTTTGCACTGTATTAATGTTTTGCCCTTGGATATTTATGTCTATAATTTTATTTTTAACAACCCTACCTTTACTGAAGATCATTCCCAATGTTTCATTTGTATTCAGCTGAAAACCCCATTTTGTCATCCATTTACACACTTTATTTATTTGCTTCTGTAGATCCTTATATAATTTTGGCAGATGTTTCATAGTCCTCCATATAGCAACATAATCTGCAAACTGTGACAATTTATTTGTTATATAATTTACTACACTAAATATCCCATCCCAACTAACATAATTACCGATGTATGTTACGTCGGTCGGTCTCACTCAAAATAGTAACTCGCGCCAGAAAAGAAAGTGCATAACGCACGGTGTGCAACTTGCGCGGCGTGGGTGTTATATAAAATTATGTCTTTTATTTTTTTTATTCTTTCACGAAATTAGTAGCGCTCGACAAAGAAAAAGTGCATAAAAATTGGTATGCATGAGTCCTCACCCGTTGTACAAATCATGAAAACTTGAAAGTTTTTGTTAAAACCACGTATTATCAGGGAACACTGTTTGAAAACAATCCACGCACTTTCACACGAAATGTTGTCATCAAAGAACTTTTAAATTGAATCTAAAATAACATAATTCTCGCCGTGTGTACGTTGGTCACAGCTGGGGAATGCAACTGTGTTAAAAAATTGTATTGTTTCCATTATATATACTCTTCCGAAAATAATTACAATCAACAAAGAAAAGCGTTCAAATGACGGTGTTCATGAACAGTTTGATTACACTGTATAATGGAAAGAAACCAAAAACACTCTAAGAATGTACTTCTATCTGCTCATCCGGGAACGGAAACCCCACACTATAATTAAAAACCCGTGAAGTTTGATGGGTTAATGTTAATCCTAATTATAACCCATCAAGAGTTGAACAAGACACTTTGTCTTTAAAAAAATCCTGTTCAGCCATTGATGGATTAAAATTAGGATATAGTGTGTGGTTTCAATATAATAATTTTTATTTCCGGTATCTAAATATGACATTATCTCCCCGCTCCTCGAGTAAAATTTTTTTAATTTAATGAAGAGAAATATCCCGTTCAACCTGGGATGGGTTATAATTTGGATATATATATATATATATATATATATATATATATATATATATATATATATATATATATATATATATATATATATATATATCATCATCATCATCAGTTGCCATCTCCACAACGAAGGTTGGCTGTAATGGATCTTCAACGTCTTCTGTCTCTTGTCTTGGTAGTGCACTCTGATAGACTCTTTCCTGTCCATCTCTTGATGTTGTCTTCCCACTTATAGCGCTGTCTTCCCCTTG